>SNQJ01S0010132.1:54498-76210 GCA_010110895.2 Picea sitchensis
AAAAATAGATTCCTTGAAAATTTCTTGGGGCTTCAAAATCCATTTTTCATAAGCCTCACTCATGATGGAGAAAGCTAATATTAATATTGGTAAACAAGAGATAGGGTATGATGTTTACTGTAATATCTTGAGTTAAATATTTGAATGGTATACGATTTCAACCTCCCTTTTCATATGATCTATGTCGAAAGATGGAAAAACTAGCAGGTGTGACTATAAAAAACCTAGAAGAAGATAGTTTGGGATTGATCAAAACGTAAACTATTTGTAATTGATTACATTCTCATTATTCTCATTTTTCATCATTTAACATTGCCACTTTATTTTTATTCAACTTTTTTGTTAGAGACCTAACCTCCCTAACCCCTCACGTAGGTAGAATAATATATTTTCCATGTAATAAAGGATAATATTAATAAGGCCTAGTAACAAGTAAGAATAAGTCAAATGTAAGAAGACCTAATAGAAGCATCCGCTTCTTGAAGATCTTCCTCTAGATTGTTCTTTTGGTAGATAGATTTATTATAAATAGGAGTCGAGGGCATGATAAGTTTTTTTCTTGAGAATTGTTATAATTGAGAGTTTCTTACTGGAGGTTTCCCCCTCGAAGAGGCAAGTGAACATTGTTTCCTATAAATAAAGGTATTACTTTGGAGCTCTGGTTTCATATATTGTGTTGTTCCGCTGTTATTCTCTATAGTATTTTTATTTTCTTCTATTATAATAGATCTTGTACCTTACAAGTGGTATCATAGCACTTTCTTTGACAAAAATTTGTGTGTTATTTGTTTTCAGGGTAGAGACGTATTCCAACCTCTTAAAGCTACATAGATCTGTAGTTCAACACATAAATCCACGGCCAGGGAAGCATACATGCATGAACTACAAGTGGTACTTAAGCGCACATTGTTGGCCACCCTTGTAACCCCTGTTGGTACCCCTTCGAGTGGTAGCACATCAGAAAACACTTGTATACAGATCGACCTAGATATATTGAAGCCCTCCGTAGATAAACCTATCGATCACTTGAATACTATAGTGCCACCGAGAACAAAACTCATGAAGATACTCTCTTGTACCTGGGTAATTGGGTAGTACAGATAAGGGTACAATCTAGCCTACTTAGTTGGTTCCATGATATATTGGGCTGAGTACTATTTTTCGACCCTGCACATATATCAAAGAGCCATAACACAAGGAAAACCCTTTTCTGTAGAAACACTAAACACACTAACCCTTGGGACGAAAAGAGAGAAGAAACAGAACAAACAAGATATACTGCCTTGCAACCTTGCCTCCTGCATTCGGGTTGAAAAATTCCTACACATTTCTTCCTATTAAGAATTTGGCCATTTCGTCATTGCAATATTGTTCCGATCAGAGTATAACTCCGCAAGAGTAAAAACAAAGCTTAGATCCTGCCTGCATTGTTATTTGAGAACTATCCCATTAGATTCCTATATTAGCCCTCATTACAGTCATACCTATCATTTTTCAAAAAATTATTATTATTATATATATTTTCCATGGATCCGACCCCTTCCCGACACCCCTATTTGGCACCTATGCCATTGCATTCCTCTCTTTGCACTGATCGTAGTGGTACCATTCACTAGTACCCCATTTCTATGAGGTTCCAATTCCCCCCTGTTCCATCCCCATGGCCCACACTCAACACTAATATTGGGAACAACATCTCATTGCCTTGGAAAAAGCTAAGGAGACAACCTGGATTGATATTTCTTCCATTACTTCCAGTATTGCTAACTTCAACTCTCGTCTTGCTGCGCTCAAATCACTTCCCACATCCATCACTCAATTGACCTCCATGTGTTAACAATCCCAGGACATGGTGAACAATTTGACCACTTTGTTTAAGCCCACCCCATATCCCTTCTCTTCTTCCACACCTTATAAACTTGAAGGTCTTGAATCCTACCAATCCACATCTTTTCCTTCCAACCACTTTCAGCGGAATCTGCGTCCCCCTCGCGTGAAGGTGAAAACATTTGATGGCTTGGATCCCATAGTTTGGGTCACTCAAATGGAACACTATTTCTCTTTGTACAACATTAATGATGAGCTTCCCAAACTTTGGTATGGTGTTCTCCGTCTAGATACAGATCGTTGGAAAAATTCCCGCCAAGGGTATGTGGTTTGGACACAATTTTTTGCATAGATTTATGAATGCTTTGACATTGAGACACACCATTTAGGTCATTTGACCAAGTTGAAACAATCTGGCACAGTGGAAGACTTTATAGTTGCTTTTGAATGCTTGGATTTCCACACGGAGGGCATGTCTGATGATTTTTTCTAGGAATGCTTTATAAGTGGCCTCAAGGATGAGATTTGTGCCCATGTACTCATGGCTCGCCCTCAGAGTTGGGTGGAAGCTACTAAAATAGGTAAGGAATCACAACATGTTGTCTCTTCTCAAACCAAAAAACCATCCTTTCTTCCCTACCCTAAACTCACCACTCCAACCCCTCCTTACACTCCACTGAAGATCCAAAACTTGACCTGTGCAAAAATTCCTGAACGCCAACTCAAGGGCCTTTGTTATAATTGCGATGACAAATATTTTACGGGGCACAAATGTAAGGAACACAAGATTTTTATGGCCATCTTTGAGGATGTTTTAGAAGAAGTGGTCGAGGCCCCCCTATGGTCAAGTTACCAAAGCCAACTGATATTACTCTACACTTGGACCCCCCAAAATTTGAACGAGTCATTTCATTGAATGCTCTCACTGGATTCTATGCTCCCCAAACCCTCAAGATAATTGGTTACATTAAGAATCGAAAGGTCATCATCCTCATTGATAGTGGAAACACCCATAATTTTATTCATCGCTGCATTGCCCAAGAAACTAATTGCTATATCCGTGCAGTCAACAAATTTCACATCATGATTTCCAATGGAGGTTCCATGAAATGTGGGGGGAATTTTGAAAATGTGCATCTGTAAATTGGTCAGTACAACATGAAATATCATATGTTTTCTATCGACATGGGTGGTTGTGACATTGTGCTTGGTGCAAAATTGTTATAGAATCTTGGTCCCATCCTCATGGATTTTAAGGAATTAACCATGCAATTCAGCCAAGAGGGACAACAATATAAGTTCCAAGGCATAAATTTCGGCTCTATTGAAATCATCAGTTCCCATCTCATGGAAAATCTCCTCAAGGGAGGTCATTCTGACATTATTGTACAACTCCATTCCATTCACGCCACTGAGACACCCTATGTGCATCTTGACCTCCAAGCCATCATCTCCAAACATCAAGATATTGTTTTCACTCCCCAGGGACTTCCCACTTCCTGTGGTGTTCATGTTCATTCCATTCCCCTAGTCCCCGACAACCTTCCTCCCACTGTTCACCCGTATTGTCATCCCTTTTCCTAGAAAAATGAAATTGAGAAAATTGTTCAAGAATTGCTTGCCGCAGGTGTTATCTGTCTTGGTACCAACCCCTACTCTTCTCCTGTGGTCATGGTACATAATAAAGAAGGATCTTGGCACATGTGTCTTTAATTTCGCACCCTCAACAAACTCACAATCAAAGACAAATTTCCCATACCTATCATTGATGATCTCTTTGATGAATTAAGTGGTGCCCAATTATTTACTAAACTCGATCTTCGTTCTGGCTACCGCCAGATACGTATGAAAGAGGAAGACATTTCTAAGACTACCTTTCAAAATCATGAGGGCCACTATGAGTTCTTGGTCATGCCCTTTGTCTTGTGTAATGATCCCTCCACTTTCGAGAGCCTCATGAATCATGTCTTTTGTCCTTTTCTTCGTCATTTTGTCTTAGTTTTCTTTGATGATATTCTCATGCATAGTAAAACATGGAAAACCCATCTTTCCCATGTGGATAAAGTTTTTCATCTACTCTCTCAGCACCAAGTTTTCCTCAAACAATATAAATGTGCTTTTATAGCCTCGAAAGTTGAGTACTTGGGTCATATTGTTGGCAAGGATGGTGTCAGGGTAGATAGTAAGAAAATTGAAGCTACGAAGGATTGACCTTGTCCGAAGAATATAATAGCTTGCATGGGTTTCTTCTTTTAACAGACTATTATCTCAAGTTTGTTAAGAATTATGGAAAAATTGTGGCGCCTCTCACTGCTCTCCTTAAAAATAATGCTTTCATTTGGAATCCAATAACTTATCACTCCGTCCAATACTTGAAAGAGGCTATGTGCACTACTCGTTTCTTGTCCCTTCCTGACTTTAGAAAGACCTTTGTCCTGGAAAGTGATGCTTCAGGGAAAGGAATTGGCGTCGTCCTTATGCAAGCTGGCCAGACTTTGGCCTTCTCTAGAAAAGAATTGTTGAAGCCCATTTGGGCCAATCAGTATATGAAAATGAAAGTATGGCTATTCTGCATGTTGTGGATCTCTAGCGCCCTTATCTATTGGGGCGAAGCAAATTAAGACAGATTATCATGGCCTCAAGTATTTTCTAGAGCAAGACTTTTATCCCTAGAGAAACAAAAATGGGTGACCAGTCTATTTGGATATGATTATGAGATCATTTAAAATAAAGGAAAAGATAATGTGGCTGCAGATGATCTTTCAAGGAAATATGAAGATGAAGGGTCCCTTTTTTCTCTATCCTTCATTATACTAGATTGGCTCCAAGTTGTTCACTAGGAATTCCTACAAGATCCCAAACTGTCACGTCTTATCCAACAATTGCAAGACAATTATCCAATTTCTCCTGAGTACTCTTGGCACAGTGACGAGATTCGCTACAAAGGTCATATGTATTTAAGAAAACTGTCGAAAATCAAATTGATGGTGCTTTCTGAGCTTCATGCTACACTCACAGCTTGGCATTCAGGGTTTACCAAAACCTATGACAGGTTCAAACGTTCTTTTTTTCTGGGATGGTATGAATCAGGACGTCCAGACCTTTGTGGTGGAATGTGATGTCTATCAATGCAACAAGGGAGAGATAGTAAAATCACATGGCACACTACAACTGCTTCCAATTACACCAGTTATTTGGAGGGATATTTTTATGGATTTCATTTACGTCTTACCTAAATCAAAAAATAAATCCATCATCGTGGTGGTCGTTGATCGTCTTTCCAAATATGCTCATTTTTGTGCTCTTCAACACACATTCACTGCATCCATAGTGGCTCAATATTTCATGGATCATATCTTCAATATTCATGGCATGCCTCATTCCATTCTCTCTGACCAAGATCCCACTTTCACCAACAATATTTGGAAAGAATTGTTCAAGCTACAGGGCACCCAATTGCATCTCAGCACAACCTATCATCCCCAGATTGATGGACATATTAAAGTTGTCAACAAGTGTTTAGAATCATATTTGATGTGTTTTTCATCTGAGAGGAAAAATCAGTCGGCTTAATGATTACCCCTAGCTGAATGGTGGTACACCACTTCTTACCATACAAATACTCACATGAATCCTTTTGAAGTAGTATATGGAGAAAATCCACCTTGAGTTATCTCATACATGTCTGGTGTCTCGAAG
Organism: Picea sitchensis; assembly: GCA_010110895.2. Taxonomy (NCBI): domain Eukaryota; kingdom Viridiplantae; phylum Streptophyta; class Pinopsida; order Pinales; family Pinaceae; genus Picea; species Picea sitchensis. Next base: position 60,025 of record SNQJ01S0010132.1, read on the forward strand.
GTCCAGGCGGTTGAAAAAACTCTTACAGTTCGAGAGGATATTCTCCATACCCTCAAAGAGAATTTTGTCATGGCTCAAAATCGCATGAAGCAACAAGTAGATCAAGGTCTCCCATAATTTCAATTTGCTGAAGGGGACCAGGTGTTTCTTCGACTGCAACCTTATAAGAAGACCTTAGTCAAGGTTTACCATTGTCAAGAAATGGCGCCCAAACTTTATGGTCCTTATACAGTTCTCAAGCGCGTGGGACATGTGGCCTATCAGTTATCTTTTCCCAGTCATTCTAAGCTCCATATTGTTTTTCATGTCTCCTGCTTAAAGAAGGTGATTGGAACTAAGTTCCAAAATCAAACTAGTCTTCCTAAGTTGGATGAAGAAGGATCCATTTGGTTGCAGCCAAAAGGAGTCCTAGACCAATTTGAGCATCATCTCCGTCAGCGCACCATCAAGGAAGTGTTAGTATATTGGAAATATACAACTCCAGCGGATGCCACCTGGCAGCCAACTACCATTTTGTAACAATTTCCTCATCTCAAGCCTTGAGGAAAAGGTTTTTTTTTAAGGGGGAGGGCATGTTAGGGAACTAACCTCCCTAACCCCTCACGTAGGTAGAATAATATATTTTCTATGTAATAAAGGCCAATATTAATAAGGCCTAGTAATAAGGAAGAATAAGTCAAATGTAAGAAGACCTAATAGCAGCTTCCACTTTTAGAAGATATTCCTCTAGATTGTTCATTTGGCAGATAGATTTAGTATAAATAGGAGTCAAGGGCATGATAATTTTTTGTATTGAGAATTATTGTAATCGAGCGCTGCTCTGCTAGAGGTTTCCCCCTCGAAGATGGAAGTGAACATTGTTTCCTATCAAGAAAGGTATTACTTTGGTGCTATGGTTTCATATATTGTGTTGTTCCGCTGTTATTCTCCACAATATTTTTGTTTTCTACTATTTTAATAGATCTGGTACCTTACATTATTCCTCATGTAACTATTGAAGTATACTTATGAAAAAATGATCTATAAACTGCCATGGATATTCCACTCGAATAGTTTGTCACAAAACATCTGATACTATTTTGAAATTTTAGATTATGAAATTTATTTCCTTAGATCTCAGATTAGTTATTACTAGCTTATTACTCATATTTATGAAAATAATGAAATAAAAAAATGAAAGAACATGAAAATATACACACCATCCATATAAATGAACAAAAGATATATCCTAGGAAACCCAATATGAGAGAAATCCCAACTAGAAGGTACTAAGGTCTATGCTCTGCGCTCTTTTCTTTAGTTATGAATAACAAAAACAAAGAAAGGAGGACTCACTATGGAGTTTCCTTTGACACTATGGCTTCACAAATTTCTACAAAATCTCCTACCTCCTCTGTTATGCTCTCAAAATACTACTCCTAGTTTCTCTTCTCAACTATGGAACTAGTACAATGTTAAATAATGAAATACTTTCTCCTCCTAGTAACTTGATATTTAACATAACCTGATAACCATCTAGGGTTAGGGTTTTGAATTTCTTAACCCTTCAATAGTGATAAGGTTTGGACCTTTTAGAATTTCCTTGAAGATCCACATGTGGCTAAACCAACAAGTTTGAGTAATGGGGGTTGATGTGGCATCCTCTTGTACCATGATGGTCAACAAGGTAAGTCAACTTATGGGAGACATAAAATTTTCATACAATATTAAATTGATGTGTTTTTCAAACCATTGGAAATGTATCAGAGTGTTGAACACCATTGAGGGTCTCTGTACTAGTTTTAGACATGGTAACCCCCAAAAAAGTCATTTAATGCCTCAAAATGGCTCTAGAAGGTTACAGACCCCAATTTTCTGAATTGGGACATGCCACTATAAAGGATCTGCAAGACGATTCCTCCAATGTTTTCCACCCAGAAAGTACCACTATAGATGAAAAATTACATAATGATCCAATCTAGATCATACCTACCCATTTAGGGAGGATTTTGGTCCCCAAAATAATTACTAAATGAGGTGAGGAAATTTTTCTTTTACCTTCTCTCTGGAGTACCATTTTTCTTTGAATGGAAGTTTTCCTTTAAACCCAATCTACCAAAGGTCATGCTGGGCTTGTCTTGTAGTTCTGGACTTCTTTTACAAAAAATGTGTCTTTTTCCAAATTTTCTTGAGCAATTGATGCTAAGTCCTCTATCGTAGGTAGGACCTGCTCTTCCTCCTGATCCAACATGGAAGGATCATAGAGTTTTAAATTCTCCAGATTCACCACTGAGTAAATGCACATTTATGGGGGTAGACAAAGTCTATAGGATTTATCTCCCACCTTCTCCAATACCTCAAAAGGACCATACCACAGTTCCTTGATATTATTACTAGGACCTTGTATTCTTTCCTTATTTAGCTGTAACCAAAATTTGTCTCCCACTTTAAATGAATTATCGGTTCTATGTTGATCATGTCTAGCCTTATATTTTTTGTATGACTTATGCAACACCTCCTGTACTTGAAAATGGATCTGTCTAATAATTTCAACAAATTTCTCTTCTCTCAACATCTCTCCTGTGATTTCTTCTCTCACTCCTCCTTAATGTCCATAAATAACATTCAATGGAGAAGGTGGAAAATGCCCAAAGAAAGTTTCAAAAGGGAACTTACTAGTATAAGTGTGGATTTCTCTATTATAAGAGTGTTGAATATAGATCGTATTTTCATCCCAGGTCTTCAGATGCTTCTGAATGTAACCCCTCAAAAGCTGCAACAAAGTAGTGTTGACTACTTCTATATACCCATCTTTCCATGGATGGAATGTTGTATATATATTCAACTTAGTGTCCATATTCTCCCAAAGTGTAGCCCAAAATGCATTGAGAAATATGGCATCCATGTCTAAGATGATGCTCCTTGGTATCCCAAAGTGCACCCAGACGTATTCAAAGAACATGTTTGATGCCTCTTTTCCTTTGATGGTATTTTTACAAGGCATAAGAATTCATACCTTGCTGAACCTATCAACTACCGCAAACAAATAGTCATGTCCCTTCCTATTTTTTGGTAAACCTCCCACAAAATCCATGGAAATGTTTTCCCAAGGTCGAGGGGCACAGGTAAGGGATGGTATAGACATTAATTTCTATTACAGGGATTGCTGGAGCAACAAAGTATGCATCCTCTAATATACCATGCTACAATCTTTCATTTTGGTCCAGTACACATACCTATGCAATTTATCAATTGTCTTCCCAACACCAAAATGGCCAACAACTTTGGAGGTGTGAGCCTCTTTGGTAAGATATAATCTTTCACTTTTAGGAACACATAGCTTGTCTAGCTTGTAGAGTAACCCATTTTGGATATGACAGTCAGCCTTACTATCACATTATTCCACATGAAGTTTTCTCTGTAGCTACTAAAACACCTCCTTGAAGTCCTCATCTTCTGTGTATGCCTCCTTATATGTATCATGGGTAAAAGACTCCATGTGCATAAGAGTTCCCAGAGGTGTAATATTGGATGTGGGTGGCCTTGAAAGCATGTATGCCAATTTATTAGTTATTTCCTTCTTATACTTTATGATTAGATTAAATTTCTACAGAAACCCCATCCACTTGTAATGTCTAGTTTGTTGAAGCTTACTCTAGGTATGCAAATATTGTAATGGTCGATGATCAGTGAGGATAATGGTTTCCTTTCCCATCCGATAGTGCTTCAACTTCTTAACAACTTGAACCATGGTATAAAGTTCCTTATGATAGGTAGGGTAGTTTAATACTCCCCCATGAAAAAAATTAGAATGATAGCATATAGGCTTACCTCCTTGCATAAAACATTCACCCACAACATACTCACTTGCATCTGTCTCTGCTTCGAAGGGATTCTTCAAGTTATACTATGTGAGAATTGGTGCTTAACTAATCTTTTGTTTCAACTTTTCGAAAGATTTTGTCCAATACTTTCCCCACTGGGAACTTTTACCAATGGATGTTATGGCATGAAGTGGTGCAACTACCACTAAAAAATATGTTATGAACTTTTGTAGGTATTGTGTTGTCCTAACAAATATCCTAACTTCATTTAAATTAGTAGGAACTGACCATTTTATGATGGCCTCCATATGCGTGGGATCTGTATTGATCTACCCTCGATCAATCACATATCCCAAATAGACTAATGTCCACTGAGAAAACTCACATTTATTAAGGTTAGCCAGTAACAGGTGCTTTTCCAGAGTCTCTAACACCCGCATGAGATGTGACATGTGCTCCTTCTACGTATAGGTATAAAACAATATATCATCCAAATACATTATAATAAATGGATCTAAATATGGGTGCAATGCATCATTCTTCAATCTCATAAATGTAGTTGGTGCATTACATAAACCAAAAGGCATGACCAACCATTCATACAAAACTTTCCTTGTCTTGAAGGCAGTCTCCTAAGGCAGTATCGCGATTTGAGAGCCAACTTTTTGAAGTACTTGACATGTTACAATTGGTCCAACAAATCATCCTGGGCATTGGGTATTGATTCTTGAGTGTAATATTGTTCAAATATCTATATTCAATACACATTCACCAAGTCCCATCCTTCTTGGTTACGATGATGATAGGTGACCCACAAGGTGAGGTTCTTGGTCAAATTACTCCCTACTCCAACAATTGCTGCAACTGTTTCTTCGCTTCATCTACTTCTAGAATAATTTATCTATACAACCCAATATTTGGTAATGGGGAGTCAGGAAACAACTGTATCTCGTGCTCCACTTCCATCTTAGGTGGAAGTCCTCTAGGTTCACAGAACACTCCTATGTGTGCTTGCAACAAATACAAATATTGTTTATGGTTTTTAGTACATCCCTCCAGGGATGCCTTTACTCTTACTGATTCATCACCCGTCTGACTCTCTTGTAAGAAAATAAAAACGTACTTCTTACTTGAAGTAATCCACTTTTTGGCTTGGATGGAACTTGCTAGTGAGATGTTCAATTTACCTTTATGCACATTGATGATGAAATAATTCCCATCATTGATCATGTGGTACTGGTTTTCTCTCTACATGAATATCACATCCCTCATATAAATGTAGGGGCTACCAAACACTACACCACACACGTCAAGGGGTGCTACATCTAACTCCACCTCATCAATAAAATTTGAACTTACAACAAATTTGATCTTACATTGTTTCGTGAACTTGATCTTTGCATCCTTGTTTACTGACCCCAATGGATATGGGATAGGATGATCATGAAAATTCAACCCTTGCTTGCTAAACATATTAGATGATATGAGATTGGCCTGTGAACCATAATTGAATAGACCGTCTACCTTGGTCTTCTTGACCTAGATCTTGATACATAAAAAATTTGTCATCTCCTTCTCTTCCTTGGGATGAAGGATACTCAGATTCACCTCTCTTTGCACAGAAGAGTAAAAAATATTCTTATCCACATCTGAGCTGCTCTCTACCTGATTGCTTGAATCCATGGCTAAAAGGTTCTTCTTCTTGTCATATTTCTTATGGTTCTTAAGGTTCATCTTTGGATGTAGTTTCCAACACTTTTCTTCAGTGTGACGATTGATATTGTAATGGTTACACTGATTACTTGGATATTTTCACTAATGTGCAGTGGTTGTCATCTTCTAATCTTTCTGTTTCCACTTTTTATTTCCTTCCTTGGACGCATTGTGGTGCTCTTTTTGTTTGGAGCCACTTCACTATAATTTTTGTGGCCTATATTTTCCAAATATTGTGCTTGCACATAGGCCTCATTAACTGTCCTGGGATTGAAGAGAATCACTTGCTTTCTCAAATGACTATGTAGACCCCCTAGATACTTGAGGAGTACATCTAGGTTCTTGGGAGAGATACCTAGCATGATATCCATCTTCTTGAATTCAATGGTGTACTCTTTCACACTTTTCCCCTACCTTTGCTTGAAGTGATGCTAATGAATCATTGGTCCTCTGTACACCCAATAGGGTAGAACTGGGACTTTGAGGGTTTTGAAATCCTCCCACTTTGTTACTGTTAGATCACCCTCTAACCTAAGTGGCTCCATATGACCTTCCCACCAGGTTAATGCATAACCCTCTAATTTCAATCTAGAAAATGAAATCTTCTTCTCTTCCTCTATATGGTGGACATTGAATTAAACCTCTAATTGTTGAAACCAATGATTCAACTTTATTGCATCAATCTCACCTTTGTATGGCTTGATATGCATTTTTGATTCCATTTAAAATAAATAATGTGAAGGGTAATGGCACTGGAATTTGGCTGCTCTTTCTTGAGCTCTTTTCTTGACTCCTTATCTGTGTCTTCATTTTCCCCCAGTTTCCCCTTTGATCTGATATTTGAGTTAGAGGCTCCAACCTCCTTGAATGGTCTAAGATTGCTTGCTAGAACTACCACAAGGAGGGCCATATTGTGAGATATATCAACAAATTTCTCTTCCAGCCTCATAAATCTTATACTGAAACAATTTGACACAACAAATCTTATACTATTATTAAATATTAGGTTATGCAATTTATTTCCTTAGATATGATATTAGTTGTGACCAACTTATTGCTCAGATTTATGAAAATAATTGAATATGAAAATGAAAGAACATAAAAATACACACGCCATCCACACAAATGAACAAAAGATATATCATGGGAAACCCAATGTGATAGAAAACCTATCTAGAAGGTGATTTGTATGCTATACTCTATTTTCATCAGTTATGAATATAAAGTGCAAATAAAGGGGCACTCACTATGGAGTTTCCTTTGACACTGTGGCTTTGACGATTGCTAGAGAATGTCCTACCTCCTCTATTATTCTATCAAAATACCACTCCTAGCTTCTTTTCTTAACTATGGACAAGTACAATGCTAAATAATGGAACCCTTTGTTTTCTTAGCGACCTGATATTTAACATATCTTAATATCCGTTTAGGGTTAGGTTTTGACTTCCTCAACTCTCAAATAGTAGTAAAGTTTGGACCTCCTAGAATGTTCTTGAAGATCCACACATGGATATCCCAACACGTTTGAGTAATGGGGGATGACATGTCATCCACTCGTACCATGGTGGTCACCAAGGTAAGTCAACTTGAGGGAGGCATAATTGTTTCATACGAGATTGGATTGAAGTGTTGTTCATACTGTTGGAAAGGTCTTAGAGTGTAGAACATTGTCGAGGGTGTGGGAACATGTTTTGGATCATGTAGCCAAAAAAAAATTGTTTAATGCCTCAAAATGACTCTAGAAGGTTATGAACCCCAACTTTAAAAAATGGGACCTGCCACTAAAATGACTCTACATGCCAATTCCTCCAGATTTTTCCACCCAGAAAGTATCGACATAAACAAAAAACTATATAACGATCCAATTTGGATCAATAATACTCTCTATATTCTCAACAACATGAGGAAAATGGGTAAATTTAAAATGATCAGATTCATCTAAGACATCTACATCTACATAATTTTTATCATCTACAAATTATGTCACTATACTAAAAATTGAAGAAGATAGATTGACATTGATCCTTGTTGATAGTAATCTCTATACTTTTAGCCAATTGAGTAATGTGAGTAAATTTTAAATGATTAGATTCATCTTAGAAATATACGTATACATAATGTTGTTCATCTACAAGTTGTGCCACTATAATAAAAATTGAATAAGATAAATTGATATTGACCCTTCTCAATAATATTCTCTATACTTTCAACCAACTAAGAAAAGTGAATAAATTTCAAATGATCAGATTAATGTTAGAAATATACATATACATAATGTTGATCATCTACAAATTTTGTGTGACCGCCCATGACTGAAACTAGACTAGACCCATCTTAACCCTAGATCTATCAAGCACTGAGAGAGATCAAATATCTCTAGGTGCAAACCTTTCCTCAAGTTTTGCACTCTAAAAGAGGTTTGGATCTCAAGATATTTGATCCCTCACAATGCTTGATAGATTAGGGGTTAATATGGATCTAGTTTGCAATCAATAAATCAAAATGTATTAGTAAATATTTTCAAAAGAAATTGACAAAATCAAAAGTTTCACTTGTTATGATATTTTCCAACGAAAACCTTGCAAGTAAACCCAATGAGTGCTTCACATTTATGAATGACATTCCTAGTAAATATGTTGACGTAAACTAGTGCACTTCATCTATAATATTAAAACTAGGCACCTGTTGACACAAAACTAGCCAAATACCAAGTACTATTGATATCAATCCACTGAATTAACAATTATTATAATTACAATATTTTTCAATAATTAATTTATAATAACATGTAATCTAATTAATTGAAATATTTTTAATGTTTTCAATGGAATTTAACTTAAAGTATTTAATTCTAGATTTAGCTTTTAATATTTAAATTCTACATATGCTCTTAGATATTAATTTTTCAATTGCTATATTTATAATTAAGACGTTAATTATTTTATTACACTTTGAGTTATTATTAGATTTATTTTATTTTATTTTTAATTTTTTTTTTTTTTATTCTTTTTTCCATAACGAATAGATCGTTATATTTAGTATGCACTATTTATTTTTTAAATGGGTTGTAAGTATTTAAGTTTGATTATTTTAGTTTTATTTAATGATTTCATTTTTTTAATGTATGATTAACACATTGTTTATTGGTTAAATATTTTAATTAATATTGGATAATTAGCTTAGATTTAATTTTATTCTTTTCTATGAAAAATTGAACTTAACTTAAATTTAATTAACACACTGTTTGTTAATTATATTTTAAGTTAACATTAAATATTTAATTTAGAATTTTGTTGTAAATTTTTTATTTTGATGATGACGACGACGCCATTATCGTTCATTGAGAAGAATGTTGGTCAATTGTACCTTAACAAAGACAAGTTAATGTTGGTTTATGATGTCGTTTCTATGTTCAAATCATAGATGATTTTAAGCATGAAAATTTATCTCAAACTGTAGAAACCTTGGTGAATCTTACTAGTCCTTAATATGCAAACTATAAAATGTTTGGCGATATTTTTGTAAAAATATTTAAATTTCTAAGAAATTTATATAGTTTTTATAAAATTTGGGCTATTTCTCAGGTAAAAGAAAAATTACTCTATAAAATTTGGGTGAATCACTTTTAGAAAAAATGGAAATTGGCAAATTGTTTTTTGGGAAAAAACATGGAAATATAGCCCATGGGCGATATATAGCCCCTAAATTTTTTTATGGTTCAAATAACTTGGAAATAAGATTACCAAGCTCATATTGGTTTTCATGGCTTAACACATTGTAAATATTAGTGATATTGCAATTTTTTTAAAAATGAGTTCTAATCTAGGTGTAGGTTGTGCACCCCAAGAGAGCATGTTTATCATCTTCTAACTTGTTAGAGTTACAAACTTTACAAATTCTTTCTTTTGAGGGTGCTTTAGGTATTTTCCACATCCTAGCTTCACTATAAAACTCATGCTAGTTTGTTGTTTTTCCAATTTTCATTTTCTTCTTGAAGCTAGAAAAAGTATAAAAACAATTTTGATATTCTAACTTAAGATTAATGATCTCTTTATAATAAACAATTTTTTTCTTATTCACAATCTCTTTTTTTTAAGGAAAAAATCTCATTTTCTATTAAAAAAAATAAAAAATGCATTCTTCAACCATTGTTGTCACTATACAAAATATCATAGCAATAAGTATGGCCTCTTTTCTCAATTTGTTACTAGATAATATCATCAAATAATATAATCCAAAAGGATGTTTACTTTGACATACAACTTCATGATAAAGACAAAAAAAAAGGAACTAATTAGTCTAATGAGGAACATCTCCCTTAGTCTGGCCTTTCTTTCCTTTATTTTTCTAACTTATGTCTAACCTATCATGGGTGGACCTTTAGTGGCAAATTGAACATCAAACTTCTATTGGAAACCTTGATATTATCCAAATTAGAAGATTAAGTTTCATAGTTCCTTTTGACTCCATCATCAATTTCATTATATTTCATTGGAGATTTCTCCACAAGACTCATATTCTTTAACTTCCATGGAGATATAATGATTCACATTTTGATTTCTTGGGTGTGCATTCTTATCCTTTCTAGTCTCTTTCGCAACCACCACTTCCGTTTCCAAGTCCTCTTCTTCAAATTCATCTAGTGGCACATAGGGTTGCCAAGTTTTCAGCTTTGAAGGAGGACCTTTTTCCTCTTAACTTGAACTTGACACCACACCATGGAAAAAAGTCTTGAATATGATTAGTTTTCTTGCAAATCTTGTAGAAAAGTTGAATTTTCATATTTCAAAATCTATGTCCTCCTCCATTCACCCTTTTTTTTTTTGGAAGAAATATATATGAGAGAACCTTGCTTAGTTTTATCTCCACATAGCCGCGAGCATAAGTGTATAAACCCATTTATACCATTTCAACATCTACTTTGATAATTTTTCTTAGTGAGTCACCAATTCCTTTAAAAAATGAAAAATGCCAAAAATAAAGAGGTAGGTTAGGAAGGCACATCCATATGGGAATTTTATAGATTACCATTGTCTCTTTATTGAATTTTAGAAACCATGGAGTCATGAAATCTACCCCATAACTAGGGTCCCCATTAAGGAACTTCTGATAATTATCCTTTGTTGGTAGTTGAAAAATAAAGAATCCCTTGGAGAAAAAGTGGACCTCACATAACTTGGTCCAATTCATAAATATCCATTGATATAGATTTATAGAGTGGGCCCAAAATCCATTGAACATACATATTCCTGTTGATTTAGATTATTTTGGAGAATGATATGAAGGAAGAAATTTAATAGAGATATACCAAATAAATACACAAATATATGGTAAGGAACACAATAATACAATAAAGCTCAGATTATATTTATGATTGTCTAAAATACAAAAGACTGTAAAATGTAAAAACACATAAACTAGCTGGAATGGTGGTAGCTTATCTATGAGAAGAGATGTGTCAGTGACACTCATTCACAAGAAGTTGAGTACAATGAGGCTCCAAAGGCATTTTTAACATAAAACATAAATGAGAAAACCCTAAACATCCAATACCCTAACCCTGTGAGATAAAACACCAAAAGGTATGTGGGCCCCGATGGGGGTAGTTGATACGTCAACTTCTCGAGGGAGTAACTTTTGCATACGATCTCTATTTGGGGTGCTTGATACACCATTGGAAAGGTATAAATGAGGAATACATATTCCATTCGTCCCAAAATATGCCCCGAACTACATGTTAGGTGATGTTGAGCCCAAAAAACATCGTTTAGGGCCTCAAAATGACCCTGGAAGTTTGGGACCACAAAAACTGTGAAAAACTACCAAAATGGGAACTAGTATTTGAGCTAGTGGAATAGATGGGTGGCCACCGATATCCACTTGGATCATTCCTCCCCCATTAGGAATAAATGGTATTCATTGCGTGAAGTTCTTGCATCAGATGAAGAAACTTCTGATGAATCTGACTCTTGGTGGGCCACTTGTCCTAATGAAGAAGCTTCCCTGCTTTGACGACTTGATGGAGTTACATAGTCTACTAGCGAGTGTCCTTTGTATTGGTGTCCATGATCCAATAAAATATATCCTGTATAAAGCATAAAGGATTGATTTCTGTAGGGGCTAAATGTTTGGCCACATCTGAAGTATTTAGGAGAGGTGGAAAATATGGTCATAGCAGTTCCACATTAAATATCAGGTGCAAGCCAAGGAAAGGAGGGGTACTTAATTCAAAATAATTCTCACCCACAACCTTGGTGATGATGTAAGGCCTGTATCAGAGTGGGATTAACTTCTGATGGGTTCCTATGAGGTGCTATTTCTGCAAATGCAACTAGACCTTATCTCCCACTTGAAATTTGTGTGGTACCTGATGCTGATCGTGGCGCTAGTTGTACTTGGAATTGGATTTCTACACAATATCATGAACTTATTGTTGGATGTGTTGGATCTGCTCAACAAATTTGACTACCCAATCAACCTCAGTTTGAGCATGTGAGGACTCTTCCTGTGCAACTACAATGGGTAGAGCTATGTCAATGGAGGCTAATGGTTGGAACCCTAAGCACACCTAAAAAGGGTTGTGGCCAAAATAGTTGTGGAGGGATCTTGTAGTGTCCCCAAGGTCGAGCCCCATTGTAAACCAAGTTCTGAAAGGAATTGTCATTATGTTTTATAGGCTGGTGAGCCAAGTTCTTATAAGCTGGAGACTTATGTGTTTGTTAGGCCAGGGAGCCTAAGTGTTGAAGGCCAAGAGCTTGTTGTTGTACTTGTATGTATGCAGAACATTTAATAAAATATAAACACCGCTAGGTGCAGACTGACCACGATGAATGAGTGAAGGGGGACTGAGAATCCACAGAGTGGGCAAGGAATTAGGGGCTGGAAGGTGTGAAAGGGGATAAGTGTTGAGCCTGGGGGCTTAATCCTGGGAATAATATTTTAATATTATTCCAAAAGAACATGTGCATTTTATGTTTCATTTCATCCTAAGTTTTGGAAAGGGTAAGCGTGCAGAGGGGATGCATGCTGATGGAACGCATGCAGTTCCAAGGGTGACAAGTGTCAGCCCTGGTGCATGCAAATAAAACGGCCAGGAGGAGCCGTGAGAGGAGCTCTCCTCCATTCTACCTGACGGTTTGAAGGAAAACGATCAGACCTGAGCAAAAGAATACCCTGGTGCATCCCTGAAAGCCGAAAAGCCTGGGTTGACTTTTGAGATAGCCGGTACCACCCCTGTCTGAACAATTCGAACCTGTGTTGACCCTGCGTGGATTGTTTGTCACGCATCCCCGACAACCAGAGTGTGAGTCTATTCTATGCTGACAGATTGGGAAATAAGAAGTGACCAGCCATTGTTGAACCGGTTGGGAAGCCCGTGTCTGTTTTCCCCGTGAGTTGTTGTGACCACTTAGTGCTAGATTGCGTGGGGTCTTGTTGGCCGGTGGTACAATGTTCTCTCCAGGTGAGAGAGGTGATTAAGGTTGGTAGAATAGGTTGTTGGCCTGTGAGCGATTCTCTCCAGGTGAGAGAGTGCGCGGAGGAAGGAGAGGACTCCTGGAAGGAACCCTGTAGCTGCCACAGAGCCCGGAGACTTCCGGTTCGGCCTGTTCCTGTAACCCAAGGCAAGGGAGATTAGCAGCCGAAGGAATGTCCAGGTGACAGAGAAGGTGTATACTCCTGGGGTGGAACAGGCATGTGGGGAATGAGGGTCTGTGGGTAGTGAGCATGGGAGGTTCCTTGGAGAGAATCCCTTCCTTGTGGTTGTGTGTTGTTTTCCCTATAACCTCAACCTAGCCTAGATTTCCTTGCCTTGGGGTGGAGCTTAGTCCCAGCTCGGGGGTGACCCACTGCTGAGCTGATGAGAAGTGTGGTCTAAGGATGGGAGGTTCGTGGAAGGCCTGCACTTGGTTGGTGGAATCTACCACTGTTTTACAGATAAGTACCAGATGATGCTTTAATTATGTTTTGTATCTCTGTGTATTATAATTATCATGCATTCTGCTGTGCATTTGGATTAATGTATTTGCCATGGATTATTTATGTTAAAAATGATTCTTATGCTTACTTTGAGCTTAAATGTATTTCTTTGCTTAAATGCATGCGATTAATTATGAATGAGAATGTGTTATTCCGCGTAGTAACACCTACACAGTAGCCAAGGTGCGCTACAATTACTCTGGGTTATCTACCAGAGTGGTGTTATAGTAACCTTGGTAGCCGAGTGAAAGGGGTGTTACAGTTTGGTATCAGAGTGATTAAACAAAGTAGCAGAAAGGTGTGCTACAATTTGGTATCAGAGCGATTAAACAAAGTAGCATAAAGGTGTGCTACAGTTTGGTATCAGAGCCAAGGTTTCGACACTGATCCTATATGGGCCAATGGAGCGGTCTTTGGACTGAGAATGCGAGGGGAAATTTGGTTTGGAAGGCCAATTTCGGACCCTGGTTTGCTCCAAAGTGTCAAGGAGTTACTTGACGAGTTTTAAAAGCTCAGGAGGTATAGCGGCATTATGAAACCGCAACCAATGTGGTATAAGTCCACAGGGAGAGAGAACTCCACACTGGGAGTGTAGGAGCTTTAGGATCTATTCGAGAGGGAATGCGAACCCTCTTGACCGTTAGATCTGGAAAGTGTGCACGGGGTTTAAATCCCTTTGGGTATTTCACAGGAGTGTGGAAATCGCGATACGCGAAATCCCGAATTAGTCAGGACCGTCCATCTCGAAGGGACATGTGGCGATAATAAAGAGCTCGTCGACATTTCGCATGTCGAAATATCGGGATATCAACATTCGTGAAATCGGGAGTCACGATGACAGGAGGTCGGGAATTTTCATGGTAAAAGTCTCGGGAACGATCCGAGTCGTCCGTTTGTGGGGACACGTGGCGGAGATCGAGCGACCCATCGGTATATAGGCTACCGGGGTTTTGAGTCGACATAGAACTTTGTCATCAGGGAATCGCAAGCTGCGAAATCTTGAGATTGGATCTGAGCCGTCCGTCAGTTGGGACACGTGGGCGAGATCGGGAGCCCATCGGTATATCGGGGTTCGACGTTTCACGAATCCTGAAGACAAGGCACCCGGAGCATTTGAAATCACGAAATCGTGAAATAGCGAGAAGTGGCGAGGACCGTCCATTCTTGGGGATGCATGGCCGAGATCGAGGAAGTAGGGAAAGTTCCGGAAGGAGAGTCATCCATCAGGAAATCGGGGTTCGGGGAATCGTGAATCCTGAGGACATATGTGTTTCAGCATTGGAAAGTTCGAAACCCCGATAGGAGGTATGACTGTGGTCATATAAGGGGAGGTCATGTGAACCACGAGTCTAGCCCGGAGGGCTAACATGAGTTAGAGCGCATCGGCGTTTGGAAGCCCAAAACGCCGAAAGGATCTGTGCCATAGATCTGAGAAATATCTGATCGTTGGATTTTTCTAGGAATGGACGTGGACACATGGATATGTACCACGTGCCAGTGGGTCAAGAAGAGAAGCGAGAGAGGTGGGACCCGATGACGTCGTTAAACACGACGTGGACCCTCATGAACGTGCCACATGCCACGGTGGTGAAGGGAGACAACTGTGCTGTGGGCCCGGAGAATAAAGTAATTCACGATTTCGGGGACTCGCGAGATAAGGGCATGGGAGCTCGACATTGAAACTCGTGAAGTCGCAAGGTAGTGAGAATGAGAGGAGAAAATTCAACATCGCTTCTCGGGGTTTTTTGAAAGGGAGGTACCAGGGTTGGATGCCACAACTCATGAAGGTGCGAGTAGCGAAGAGTGCTAGCACTTATCCCTAGACTACGGTCATGCGTAGCAGACGCTAGCGAGGAGGGAGCCATACCCGTGTCGCATCTCGAGTATCGACGGTTAGAGGAAACGAGTCGAGGGTCTTCGACTCACGAACTCGTGAGATCGCGAGTTGCAAAAGGGTGACTCTGGTTACGAATATATAATTGTGGGATATTCATGGACCGAAACCCGAAGTCCCGAAATCCCGAAGTGACGAACATGAAAGTTTCGAAAACACGAAAATTGCAGAACCAAACGAGAGCTCAGAAAACTTAATTGAATCAAAATGTCTTTCGTTCTTGTTCGTATTGGCTTATAAATGTTATGAATTGTTTCGGAAGGAGTAATGGCCTGACAAACTTCGAATTTAATTGCACAGTGAGTGTGCAGAGTTCAATGGAGGTCAGGACTCCTGTTAAACAGTGCCGAGTATGGAGTGGGGAAAAATGCATATTACCCCTGAAATAGAAGACGAACAGGAAGGAAAGGATGTTAACCTGGGAGTCGAAGGATCGAACTCCAATGGGCATGGAAAAGAGAAGGATAAGGAAGGACACATAATGAAAATCATTGAAGGATTGCAAAGAGAGGCCAAGGCTCGCCGAGATGATAGTCGAAAGCTCGTGAAAGTCAGGGATCGACAGGGTGAATTAAACTTAAAATTTATGAAGAGCCTGGAAAGAATAGAGAAGAAAATCGAGAAGGGAAGAGACTCAAGTACGAAGGAGAGTCGCAGAACCTCTGGGAGAAGAAGTAGGTCAAGGAGTGGAAGCCGACATCTTAGTCGCTCCCAAAGACATTTTGACAGGAAGACACACAGTAGTCCAAGCCCATCCCCTACCAGAAAACATCGAAAATCTGGAAAGGAGGAATTGAAG
>SNQJ01S0010132.1:76260-95094 GCA_010110895.2 Picea sitchensis
CCTAATCCAAGGCCCTAGTCCTGAACTAGTTTGTGAACCCTACAAACATAAAAGTCTAGTAGATTTTAAATTTAGTGTTACTTTTATGGCTTTGTTTACATCAAGGGGTATGAGGGTAAAACTGATGATGTGTAAAAGACGAAAGAAAAAAATGAAAAAAAAATCTAGAAACAAAACTTTTACTGAATGCAAAATTTCAACAACTTTTCAAAAGAAAGATTTTTGTAATTTTTTTCTAAGATTTTAGACAACAAACTCAAAGGAATTTCACTCGACTACGAGCTACTTATGATCTAAGTGAACTGCAAAAACTTATGAAATAAAATACTTTTCCCTAGCTAATGATATAGAAAAACACTCTTCAACCAAAGAAGAAAATGAAAAGAGAGATTTATTTATTTATTTAAGTGCTAGTAAAGCAAGAAAGAGAAAATACCGACAAGCAAAAAACCAAGAAAAACAATTCTGGCTTAAATCACAGATCGCAAAGAATCAGATTAAAAAATCACACAATAACAATTATAAAAACAATGACTCTCACACTTGTCTAAGAACCGTAAAATTTTTACTTTTCTGACAACGTTTTAAATGAGAAAAATCAAGCTAAGGGTAAAATTAATCCTAAGCTACTCACTGTTCAAACAAAGATTCAAACACCTGAGAGGAATAATTCTTATCAAGGGAAAGGATGACTGCCTTACCCTTAACAAAAAGTATCCTGTACAAGCACGTGACCGTTACTCAAACCGCACGCGTGCGAACACGCTCTGAATAGAGACAAAGGGCGTGTACACGCGGACTGACCTTGTACAGGCCACGTGTATATCTAAACTCTAAGAAAAAATGAAAACATACAGACCAGACCAGGAAGAGACCACTGATATTGATAACCAGGATCCATTGAAGGCTTGGATACTCTTTCTAACAGAAAAACAAATAATGCAAGGAAAAAATAATGAGGCAAAAACAATTTGAGATAGGACTGTTAGCAAACAAGACTCAGACAAAATTCCAGAAAACCCCCTGAGAATGTGTGATTTTGACAGGGAAGAGGATGATTGCCTCTGTGGTTCTCTGAGCTCTATACGCTACTGTTACCTCTACAACTAGCGTTCACATGTAGGCTGTAAGAGGATAGGGCACGGGTACATGCTTGGAGACCTTGTGCAGGCCGCGTGTACCTCTGTGGGTCCCGAAAAACATAGTCAAGGAAAAGTCAGGGAAAGATGGTATGGAAAACCAGAATCCCTGCTAGCTCAGACCTTACAGAAACGAAAAGAAAAGACAGGCAAGAAAAACTAGTCTTTAAACTACCCAAAAACTAAATAAAATTCTAGGAACCCTAGAGAGTTTCCCTAGTACGGTCGCCAATTCTGTTGTTGGGGGAAAATCCCCTACGGACTAGCAAATAGAGTTCAGACTTTGCATGCAGATATGACCGAATAGAAATTACTTTTTACCTTCATCCCTAGATTTAAATCCCCTTTCTTAGTAAATGCATGGAAAGATCAACCTACCTCGTTACCGACGTTTGATGTCGATCCTCCGTTGTGCTTGATTACTTGTTCGCAATACTCCTTCCAAAGCTGACTTGCATTCAAGACGAGCAACAACTATGCATGCATACTACTTATATACTAATAGGTTAGAAATCAAACATAAACTAATCAAACCATAAAAAGTTCATGAATTGGGACAGGAAAAACATTCTCTTTATTACTTAAAATGAGTCAACTTACAAAAGTTGAGACCGACCACCGCTCCTTGAACCTGATCCTGGGATCCTCTTCTTCTGTCCTTCAACTGCTTTGCTTTAAATCTCCTTTGGCATTAGGAAAGGCAAAAGGGTTGGGACAATGGGAATACGTAAATGGGCAGAGTTTCTTTGCTATATTTTTCCTTCTTTCAAAATGGTACCCCTACCCCTTCTTTGATAGGCTAGAAGGAGCTAGGTATTTGTATGAAACCTAGGCCATGCATGGCCGGGAGTTTCAGTTAACTCACCCATAGCTTTTTGTTTCGTCGGAAACTTTCCTTTTTTCATGCTTTTGTCGGTCCACGCGGGTTGTTTTGGGTCAGCCAGCGTGTACACGCGTGCAGTAATGGGTTAGGGAGCGTGGACCTTTATACAAGAGGATTTTGAAAGAGTTGTTCAACAATGCTTTGACAAAGAAGGGATATGAGTTGGCCTGATGCCAGGTAAGCATGTGTGGTGCAATTTAGGGTTATAACAATGTCTAGTGTCTCGAAGGTCCAAGCGGTTGAAAAAACTCTTACAGTTCGAGAGGATATTCTCCACACCCTCAAAGAGAATTTGGTCATGGCTCAAAATCGCATGAAGCAACAAGCAGATCAAGGTCTCCCATAATTTAAATTTGCTGAAGGGGACCAAGTGTTTCTTCGATTGCAACCTTATAAGCAGACCTCAGTCAAGGTTTACCATTGTTAAGAAATGGCGCCCAAATTTTATGGTCCTTATATAGTTCTCAAGCGCGTGGGACATGTGGCCTATCAGTTATCTTTTCCCAGTCATTCTAAGCTCCATCCTGTTTTTCATGTCTCTTGCTTAAAGAAGGTGATTGGAACTAAGTTCCAAAATCAAACTAGTCTTCCCAAGTTGGATGAAGAAGGATCCATTTGGTTGCAGCCAAAAGAAGTCATGGACCAATGTGAGTGTCATCTCCGTCAGCGCACCATCAAGGAAGTGTTAGTATATTGGAAATATACAACTCCAGCGGATGCCACCTGGGAGCCAACTACCATTTTGTAACAATTTCCTCATCTCAAGCCTTGAGGAAAAGGCTGTTTTTTAAGGGGGAGGGCATGTTAGGGAACTAACCTCCCTAACCCCTCACGTAGGTAGTATAATATATTTTCTATGTACTAAAGGCCAATATTAATAAGGCCTAGTAATAAGGAAGAATAAGTCAAATGTAAGAAGACCTAATAGAAGCTTCCACTTCTAGAAGATATTCCTCTAGATTGTTCTTTTGGCAGACAGATTTAGTATAAATAGGAGTCAAGGGCATGATAATTTTTTGTATTGAGAATTATTGTAATTGAGCGTTGCTCTGCTGGAGGTTTCCCCCTCGAAGATGGAAGTGAACATTGTTTCCTATCCATAAAGGTATTACTTTGGTGCTATGGTTTCATATATTGTGTTGTTCCGCTGTTATTCTCCACAATATTTTTGTTTTCTGCTATTTTAATAGATCTGGTACCTTACATTATTCCTCATGTAACTATTGAAGTATACTTATGAAAAATTGATCTATAAACTGCCATGGATATTCCACTCGAATAGTTCGTCACAAAACATCTTATACTATTTTGAAATTTTAGATTATGGAATTTATTTCCTTAGATCCCATATTAGTTATTACTAGCTTATTACTCATATTTATGAAAATAATGAAATAAAAAAATGAAAGAACATGAAAATATACACACCATCTATATAAATGAACAAAAGATATATCCTAGGAAACAGAATATGAGAGAAATCCCAACTAGAAGGTAAGGTCTATGCTCTGCGCTCTTTTCTTTAGTTATGAATAACAAAAACAAAGAAAGGAGGACTCACTATGGAGTTTCCTTTGACACTATGGCTTGAACAATTTCTACAAAATCTCCTACCTCCTCTGTTATGCTCTCAAAATACTAATCCTAGTTTCTCTTCTCAACTATGGAACTAGTACAATGTTAAATAATGAAATACTTTCTCCTCCTAGTAGCTTGATATTTAACATAACTCGATAACCATCTAGGGTTAGGGTTTTGAATTTCTTAACCCTTCAATAGTGATAAGGTTTGGACCTTCTAGAATTTTCTTGAAGATCCACATGTGGCTAAACCAACAAGTTTGAATAATGGGGGTTGATGTGGCATCCTCTTGTACCATGGTGGTGAACAAGGTAAGTCAACTTACGGGAGACATAAATTTTTATACGATATTAAATTGATGTGTTTTTCAAACCATTGGAAATGTATCGGAGTGTTGAACACCATTGAGGGTCTCTGTACTAGTTTTAGACATGGTAACCCCCCAAAAAGTCATTTAATGCCTCAAAATGGCTCTAGAAGGTTATGGACCCCAATTTTCTGAATTGGGACATGCCACTATAAAGGATCTGCAAGACGATTCCTCCAATGTTTTCCACCCAGAAAGTATCACTATAGATGAAAAATTACATAATGATCCAATCTAGATCATACCTACCCATTTAGAGAGGATTTTGGTCCCCAAAATAATTACTAAATGAGGTGAGGAAAATTTTCTTCTACCTTCTCTTTCGAGTACCATTTTTCTTTGCATGGAAGTTTTCCTTTAAACCCAATCTACCAAAGGTCATGTTGGGCTTGTCTTGTAGTTCTGGACTTCTTTTACAAAAATGTGTCTTTTTCCAAATTTTCTTGAGCAATTGATGCTAAGTCCTCTATCGTAGGTAGGACCTGCTCTTCCTCTTAATCCAACATGGAAGGATCATAAAGTTTTAAATTCTCCACATTCACCACTGAGTAAATGCACATTTATGGGGGTAGACAAAGTCTATAGGATTTATCTCCCACCTTCTCCAATACCTCAAAAGGACCATACCACAGTGCCCTTATATTATTACTAGGACCTTGTATTCTTTCCTTATTCAGCTGTAACCAAAATTTGTCTCCCACTTTAAATGAATTATCGGTTCTATGTTGATCATGTCTAGCCTTATATTTTTTCTATGACTTATGCAACACCTCCTGTACTTGGAAATGGATCTGTATAATATTTTCAACAAATTTCTCTTCTCTCAACATCTCTCCTGTGATGTCTTCTCTCACTCCTCCTTAATGTCCATAAATAACATTCAATGGAGAAGGTGGAAAATACCCAAAGAAAGTTTCAAAAGGGAACTTACTAGTATAAGTGTGGATTTCTCTATTATAAGAGTGTTGAATATAGATCGTATTTTCATCCCAGGTCTTCGGATGCTTCTGAATGTAACCCCTCAAAAGCTGCAACAAAGTAGTGTTGACTACTTCTATCTACCCATCTTTCCATGGATGGAATGTTGTATATATATTCAACTTAGTGTCCATATTCTCCCAAAGTGTAGCCCAAAATGCATTGAGAAATATGGCATCCATGTCTAAGATGATGCTTCTTGGTATCCCAAAGTGCACCTAGACCTCTTCAAAGAACATGTTTGATGCCTCTTTTCCTTTGATGGTATTTTTACAAGGCATAAGAATTCATACCTTGCTGAACCTATCAACTACCGCAAACAAATAGTCATGTCCCTTCCTATTTTTTGGTAAACCTCCCACAAAATCCATGGAAATGTTTTCCCAAGGTTGAGGGGTACAGGTAAGGGATGGTATAGACATTACTTTCTATTACAGGGCTTGCTGGAGCAACAAAGTATGCATCCTCTAATATACCATGCTACATTCTTTCATTTTGGTCCAGTACACATACCTATGTAATTTAGCAATTGTCTTCCCAGCACCAAAATGTCCAACAACTTTGGAGGTGTGAGCCTCTCTGGTAAGATGGAATCTTTCACTTTTAGGAACACATAGTTTGTCTAGCTTGTAGAGTAACCCATTTTGGATATGACAGTCAGCTTTACTGTCACATTATTCCACATGAAGTTTTCTCTGTAGCTACTAAAACACCTCCTTGAAGTCCTCATCTTCTGTGTATGCCTCCTTATATGTATCATGGGTAAAAGACTCCATGTGCATAAGAGTTCCCAGAGATGTAATATTGGATGTGGGTGGCCTTGAAATCATGTATGCCA
Source organism: Picea sitchensis (assembly GCA_010110895.2). Classification (NCBI taxonomy): domain Eukaryota; kingdom Viridiplantae; phylum Streptophyta; class Pinopsida; order Pinales; family Pinaceae; genus Picea; species Picea sitchensis. Next base: position 82,047 of record SNQJ01S0010132.1, read on the forward strand.
ATTTATTAGTTATTTCCTTCTTATACTTTATGATTATATTAAATTGCTACAGAAACCCCATCCACTTGTAATGTCTAGTTTGTTGAAGCTTACTCTAGGTATGCAAATATTGTAATGGTCGATGATCAGTGAGGATAATGGTTTCCTTTCCCATCCGATAGTGCTTTAACTTCTTAACAACTTGAACCATGGCATAAAGTTCCTTATGATAGGTAGGGTAGTTTAATACTCCCCCATGAAAAAAATTAGAATGATAGCATATAGGCTTACCTCCTTGCATAAAACATTCACCCACAACATACTCACTTGCATTTGTCTCTGCTTCGAAGGGATTCTTCAAGTTATACTATGTGAGAATTGGTGCTTAACTAATCTTTTGTTTCAACTTTTCGAAAGATTTTTTCGAATACTTTCCCCAATGGGAACTTTTACCAATGGATGTTATGGCATGAAGTGGTGCAACTACCACTAAAAAATATGTTATGAACTTTTGTAGGTATTGTGCTATCCTAACAAAGCTCCTAACTTCATTTAAATTAGTAGGAACTAGCCATTTTATGATGGCCTCCATATGTGTGGGATTTGTATTGATCTACCCTCGACCAATCACATATCCCAAATAGACTAATGTCCACTGAGAAAACTCACATTTATTAAGGTTAGCCAGTAACAGGTGCTTTTCCAGAGTCTCTAACACCCGCATGAGATGTGACATGTGCTCCTTCTAGGTATAGGTATAAAACAATATATCATCCAAACACACTATAATAAATGGATCTAAATATGGGTGCAATGCATCATTCTTCAATCTCATAAATGTAGTTGGTGCATTACATAAACCAAAAGGCATGACCAACCATTCATACAAAACTTTCCTTGTCTTGAATGTAGTCTCCTAAGTGTCTTCTTATTTGATACATACCTAGTGGTATCTCGATTTGAGAGCCAACTTTTTGAAGTACTTGACATGTTACAATCGGTCCAACAAATAATTCTGGGCATTGGGTATCGATTCTTGAGTGTAATATTGTTCAAATATCTATATTCAATACACATTCGCCAAGTCCCATCCTTCTTGGTTACGATGATGATAGGTGACCCACAAGGTGAGGTTCTTGGTCAAATTACTCCCTACTCCAACAATTGTTTCAACTGTTTCTTCACTTCATCTACTTCCATAATAATTTATCTATGCAACCCAATATTTGGTAATGGGGAGTCAGGAAACAACTGTATCTCGTGCTCCACTTCCATATTAGGTGGCAGTCCTCTAGGTTTACAGAACACTCCTATGTGTGCCTGCAACAAATCCAACTATTGTTTATGGTTTTTAGTACATCCCTCCAGGGATGCCTTTACTCTTACTGATTCATCACCCGTCTGACTGTCTTGTAAGAAAATAAAAACGTACTTCTTACTTGAAGTAATCCACGTTTTGGCTTGGATGACACTTGCTAGTGAGATGTTCAATTTACCTTTATGCACATTGATGATGAAATAATTCCCATCATTGATCATGTGGTACTGGTTTTCTCTCTACATGAATATCACATCCCTCATATAAATGTAGGGGCTACCAAACACTACACCACACACATCAATGGGTGCTACATCTAACTCCACCTCATCAATAAAATTTGAATTTACAACAAATTTGATCTTACATTGTTTCATGAACTTGATCTTTGCATCCTTGTTTACTGACCCCAATGGATATGGGATAGGATGATCATGAAACTTCAACCCTTGCTTGCTGACCATATTAGATGATATGAGATTGGCCTATGAACCAGAATTGAATAGAACGTCTACCTTGGTCTTCTTGACCTAGATCTTGATACGCAATTTTTTTTTCATCTCCTTCTCTTCCTTGGGATGAAGGATACTCAGATTCACCTATGTTTGCACTGAAGAGTAGGAAATATTCTTATCCACAACTGAGATGCTTTCTACCTGATTGCTTGAATCCATGGCTAAACGGTTCTTCTTCTTGTCATATTTCTTATGGTTCTTAAGGTTCATCTTTGGATGTAGTTTCCAACACTTTTCTTCAGTGTGACGATTGATATTGTAATGGTTACACTGATTACTTGGATATTTGCACTAATGTGTAGTGGTTGTCATCTTCTAATATTTCTGTTTCCACTTCTTATTTCCTTCCTTGGATGCATTGTGGTGCTCTTTTTGTTTGGAGCCACTTCACTATAATTTTTGTGGCCTATATTTTCCAAATATTGTGTTGGCACATAGGCCTCATTAACTGTCCCGGGATTGAACAAAATCACTTGCTTTCTCAAATGACTATGTAGACCCCCTAGATACTTGAGGAGTACATCTGGGTTCTTGGGAGAGATACCTAGCATGATATCCATCTTCTTGAATTCAGTGGTGTACTCTTTCACACTTTTCCCCTACCTTTGCTTGAAGTGATGCTAATGAATCATTGGTCCTCTGTACACCCAATAGGGTAGAACTGGGAATTTGAGGGTTTTGAAATCCTCCCACTTTGTTACTGTTAGATCACCCTCTAACCTAAGTGGCTCCATGTGACCCTCCCACCAGGTTAATGCACAACCCTCTAATTTCAATCTAGAAAATGAAATCTTCTTCTCTTCCTCTATATGGTGGACATTGAGTTAAACCTCTAATTGTTGAAACCAATGATTCAACTTTATTGCATCGATCTCACCTTTGTATGGCTTGATATGCATTTTTGATTCCATTTAAAATAAATAATGTGAAGGGTAATGGCACTGGAATTTGGATGCTCTTTCTTGAGCTCTTTTCTTGACTCCTTATCCGTGTCTTCATTTTCCCCCAGTTTCCCCTTTGATCTGATATTTGAGTTAGAGTCTCCAACCTTCTTGAACGGTGTAATATTACTTGCTAGAACTACCACAAGGAGGGCCATATTGTGAGATATATCAACAAATTTCTCTTTCAGCCTCATAAATCTTATACTGAAACAATTTGACACAACAAATCTTATACTATTATGAAATATTAGGTTATTCAATTTATTTCCTTAGATATGATATTAGTTGTGACCAACTTATTGCTCAGATTTATGAAAATAATTGAATATGAAAATGAAAGAACATGAAAATATACACACCATCCACACAAATGAACAAAAGATATATCATGGGAAACCCAATGTGATAGAAAACCTAGCTAGAAGGTGATTTGTATGCTCTACTCTATTTTCATCAGTTATGAATATAAAGTACAAATAAAGGGGCACTCACTATGGAGTTTCCTTTGACACTGTGGCTTTGACGATTGCTAGAGAATGTCCTACCTCCTCTATTATTCTATCAAAATACCACTTCTAGATTCTTTTCTTAACTATGGAAAAGTACAATGCTAAATAATGGAACCCTTTGTCCTCTTAGCGACCTGATATTTAACATATCTTGATATCCGTTTAGGGTTAGGTTTTGACTTCCTCAAACCTCAAATAGTAATAAGGTTTGGACCTCCTAGAATGTTCTTGAAGATCCACACATGGCTATCCCAACACGTTTGAGTAATGGGGGATGGCATGTCATCCACTCGTACCATGGTGGTCAACAAGGTAAGTCAACTTGAGGGAGGCATAATTGTTTCATACGAGATTGGATTGAGGTGTTGTTCATACTGTTGGAAAGGTCTTAGAGTGTAGAACATTGTCGAGGGCGTGGAAACATGTTTTGGATAATGTAACCAAAAAAAAATTGTTTAATGCCTCAAAATGACTCTACAAGGTTTTGAACCCCAATTTTAAAAAATGGGACCTGCCACTAAAATGACTCTACATGCCAATTCCTCCATATTTTCCCACCCAGAAAGTATCGACATAAACAAAAAACTATATAACGATCCAATTTGGATCAATAATACTCTCTATATTCTCAACAAAATGAGGAAATTGGGTAAATTTAAAATGATCAGATTCATCTAAGACATCTACATATACATAATTTTTATCATCTACAAATTATGTCACTATACTAAAAATTGAAGAAGATAGATTGACATTGATCCTTCTTGATAGTAATCTCTATACTTTTAGCCAATTGAGTAATGTGAGTAAATTTTAAATGATTAGATTCATCTTAGAAATATATGTATACATAATGTTGTTCATCTACAAGTTGTGCCACTATAATAAAAATTGAATAAGATAAATTGATGTTGACCCTTCTCAATGATATTCTCTATACTTTCAACCAACTAAGAAAAGTGAGTAAATTTCAAATGATCAGATTAATGTTAGAAATATACATATACATAATGTTGATCATCTACAAATTTTGTGTGACCGCCCATGGCTGAAATTAGACTAGACCCATCTTAACCCTAGATCTATCAAGCACCGAGAGAGATCAAATATCTTGAGGTGCAAACCTTTCCTCAAGTTTTGCACTCTAAAAGAGGTTTGGATATCAAGATATTTGATCCCTCACAATGCTTGATAGATTAGGGGTTAATATGGATCTAGTTTGCAATCAATACATCAAAATGTATTAGTAAATATTTTCAAAAGAAATTGACAAAATCAAAAGTTTCACTTGTTATGATATTTTCCAACGAAAACCTTGCAAGTAAACCCAATGAGTGCTTCACATTTATGAATGACATTCCTAGTAAATATGCTGTCGTAAACTAGTGCACTTCATCTATAATATTAAAACTAGGCACCCGTTGACACACAACTAGCCAAATACCAAGTACTATTGATATCAATCCACTGAATTAACAATTATTATAATTACAATATTTTTCAATAATTAATTTATAATAACATGTAATCTAATTAATTGAAATATTTTTAATGTTTTCCATGGAATTTAACTTAAAGTACTTAATTCTAGATTTAGCTTTTAATATTTAAATTCTACACATGCTCTTAGATATTAATTTTTCAATTGTTATATTTATAATTAAGACGTTAATTATTTTATTACACTTTGAGTTATTATTAGATTTTTTTTTTTTAATTTTTAATTTTTATTCTTTTTTCCATAACGAATAGATCGTTATATTTAGTATGCACTATTTATTTTTTAAATGGGTTGTAAGTATTTAAGTTTGATTATTTTACTTTTATTTAATGATTTCATTTTTTTAATGTATGATTAACACATTGTTTATTGGTTAAATATTTTAATTAATATTGAATAATTAGCTTAGATTTAATTTTATTCTTTTCTATGAAAAATTGAACTTAACTTAAATTTAATTAACACATTGTTTGTTAATTATATTTTAAGTTAACATTAAATATTTAATTTAGAATTTTGTCGTAAACTTTCTATTTTGATGATGATGACGACGCCATTATCGTCCATTGAGAAGAATGTTGGTCAACTGTACCTTAACAAAGACAAGTAAATGTTGGTTTATGATGTCATTTCTATGTTCAAATCATAGATGATTTTAAGCATGAAAATTTATCTCAAACTGTAGAAACCTTGGTGAATCTTACTAGTCCTTAATATGCAAACTATAAAATGTTTGGTGAAATTTTTGTAAAATATTTAAATTTCTACGAATTTTATATAGTTTTTATAAAATTTGGGCTATTTCTCAGGTAAAAGAAAAATTACTCTATAAAATTTGGGTGAATCACTTTTAGAAAAAATTGAAATTGGCAAATTGTTTTTTGGGAAAACACATGGAAATATTTCCCATGGGCGATATATAGCCCCTAAAATTTTCTATGGTTCAAATAACTTGGAAATAAGATTACCAAGCTCATATTGGTTTTCATGGCTTAACACATTGTAAATATTAGTGATATTGCAATTTTTTTTAAAATGAGATCTAATCTAGGTGTAGGTAGTGCACCCCAAGAGAACATGTTTATCATCTTCTAACTTGTTAGAATTACAAACTTTACAAATTCTTTCTTTTGAGGGTGCTTTAGGTATTTTCCACATCCTAGCTTGACTATAAAACTCATGCTAGTTTGTTGTTTTTTCAATTTTCATTTTCTTCTTGAAGCTAGAAAAAGTATAAAAACAATTTTGATATTCTAACTTAGGATTGATGATCTCTTTATAATAAAAGATTTTTTTCTTATTCACAATCTCTTTTTTTAAAGGAAAAAATCTCATTTTTCTATTAAAAAAATTAAAAAATGCATTCTTCAACCATTGTTGTCACTATACAAAATATCATAGCAATAAGTATGACCTCTTTTCTCAATTTGTTACTAGATAATATCATCAAATAATATAATCCAAAAGGATGTTTACTTTGATATACAACTTCATGATAAAGACAAAAAATGAACTAATTAGTCTAATGAGGAACATCTCCCTTAGTCTGGCCTTTCTTTCCTTTATTTTTCTAACTTATGTCCAACCTATCATGGGTGGACCTTTAGTGGCTAATTGAACATCAAAACTCTATTGGAAATTGGAAACCTTGATGTTATCCAAATTAGAAGATTAAGTTTCATAGTTCCTTTTGACTCCATCATCAATTTCATTATATTTCATTGGAGATTTCTCCACAAGACTCGTATTCTTTAACTTCCATGGAGATATAATGATTCACATTTTGATTTCTTGGGTGTGCATTCTTATCCTCTCTAGTCTCTTTCACAACCACCACTTCCGTTTCCAAGTCCTCTTCTTCAAATTCATCTAGTGGCACATAGGGTTGCCAAGTTTTCAGCTTTGAAGGAGGACCTTTTTTCCTCTTAACTTGAACTTTACACCATGGAAAAAAGTCTTGAAGATGACTAGTTTTCTTGCAAATCTTGTCGAAAAAAGTTGAATTTTCATATTTCAAAATCTATGTCCTCCTCCATTCACCCTTTTTTTTTGAAGAAATATATATGAGAGAACCTTGCTTAGTTTTATCTCCACATAGCCGCGAGCATAAGTGTATAAACCCATTTATACCATTTCAACATCTACTTTGATAATTTTTCCTAGTGAGTCACCAATTCCTTTAAAAAATGAAAAATGCTAAAAATAAAGAGGTAGGTTAGGAAGGCACACCCATATGGGAATTTTATAGATTACCATTGTCTCTTTATTGAATTTTAGAAACCATGGAGTCATGAAATCTACCCCATAACTAGGGTCCCCATTAAGGACCTTATGATAATTATCCTTTGTTGGTAGTTGAAAAATAAAGAATCCCTTGGAGAAAAAGTGGACCTCACATAACTTGGTCCAATTCATAAATATCCATTGATATAGATTTATAGAGTGGGCCCAAAATCCATTGAACATACATATTCCTGCTGATTTAGATTATTTTGGGGAATGATATGAAGGAAGAAATTTAATAGAGATATACCAAATAAATACACAAATATATGGTAAGGAACACAGTAATACAATAAAGCTCAGATTCTATTTATGATTGTCTAAAATACAAAAGATTGTAAAATGTAAAAACACACAAGCTAGCTGGAATGGTGGTAGCTTATCTCTGAGAAGAGATGTGTCAGCGACACTGATTCACAAGAAGTTGAGTACAATGAGGCTCCAAAGGCATTTTTAACATAAAACATAAATGAGAAAACCCTAAACATCCAATACCCTAACCCTGTGAGATAAAACGCCAAAAGGTTTGTGGGCCCCGATGGGGGTAGTTGATACGTTAACTTCTCGAGGGAGTAACTTTTGCATACAATCTCTATTTGGGGTGCTTGATACACCATTGGAAAGGTATAAATGAGGAATACATATTCCGTTCGTCCCAAAATATGCCCCCAACTACATGTTAGGTGATGTCGAGCCCAAAAAACATCGTTTAGGGCCTCAAAATGACCCTGGAAGTTTGGGACCACAAAAAATGTGAAAAACTGCCAAAATGGAAATTAGTCTTTGAGCTAGTGGAATAGATGGGTGGCCACCGATATCCACCTGGATCAGTCCTCCCCCATTAGGAAGAAATGGTATTCATTGCGTCAAGTTCTTGCATCAGATGAAGAAACTTTTGCTGAATCTTACTCTTGGTGGGCCACTTGTCCTAATGAAGAAGCTTCCTTGCTTTGACGACTTGATGGAGTTACATAGTCTACTAGCGAGTGTCCTTTATATTGGTGTCCATGATCCAATAAAATATCTCCTGTTCAATGCAAGAAGGATTGATTTCTGTAGGGGCTAAATGTCCGGCCACATCTGAAGTATCTAGGAGAGATGGAAAATATGGTCATAGTAGTTCCGCATTAAATATCGGGTGCAAGCCAAGGAAAGGAGGGGTACTTAATTCAAAATCATTCTCACCCACAACCTTGGTGGTGATGTAAGGCCTGTATCAGAGTGGGATCAACTTCCAATGGGGTCCTATGAGGTGCTATTTCTACAAATGCAGCTAGACCTTATCTCCCACTTGAAATTTGTGTGGTACCTGGTGCTGATCGTGGTGCTAGTTGTACTTGGAATTGGATTTCTGCACAATATCATGAACTTATTTTTGGATGTGTTGGATCTGCTCAACAAATTTGACTGCCCAATCAACCTCAGTTTGAGCATGTGAGGACTCTTCCTGTGCAACTACAATGGGTAGAGCTATGTCAATGGAAGCTAATGGTTGGAACCCTAAGCACACCTAAAAAGGGTTGTGGCCAAAATAGTTGTGGAGGGATCTTTTGTAGCTATGTTGAACATAAGGAAGGATTTCATACCATATGTGTGGATTTTTGGAATTATACATCCTCAGGATATGAACAATCATCATGTTGAATACCTTTGTTTGTCCATCAGTATGTGGGTGGAAGGCAGTGGATTTGGTTAGCTTGGTGTCCATCATCGACCATAGGATGGAACAAAAAGTGCTCAGAAAATTACTGTATTGATCAGAGATAATAGTTTGTGGGAGACCAAAATGAACCCAAACATATGTGAAGAAGAGCTTAGCGGTGGCCTCGATTGTGATGCTCTTCTTATAGGGTGCCAAAATCACCATCTTAGAGAATCGATCAACGACCACAAATACATAGTCATTCCCATGCTTGGTTGAAGGCAAAAAATACATGTAGTCCATGGATATGGACTCCCAAGGCCTATCCAAAGTAGGTAGAGGGGTGTATAGCCCCTTTTTTTTATGGCGGGCTTGGAAATGGCACAAGTAGTGCATGATCTGATGTACTTGTGAACATCTTGTCGAAGCTTCAACCAATAAAAATTCTTTTGCAGTACTTCCACTATATTTTATACATCAAAATGTCCCACTTCCTGTCTGTAATGAGATTCCAAGATAAACTTGGCACACTCACTTGAAGGAACATAGAGATGGCTTAGATGGAATAACAATCCATCCTAGTGATGAAATTTAGGAACTATTTGTCCTGCATTCAATGTCTGATAGGAAGTAGCAAAGTCAGAGTCATTCTTGTATAATTCTGGCCATCCAGATGTCTCATGTCCACATGAGTTAAGAAATGTGTTTATCTCTTCCACCAGGTGACGACTGAGGCAATCTGCGACATGGTTGGTGCTACCCTTATTGTACTTGATATTCAAGTGGAATTTTTAAAGGTAGGTGGACCACTTATAATGGCGGTCATTCTGTAACTTTCCTTGTATCTTAATTATTTACAAAGGCCCATGATCAGTTTGGATGATTGTTTCCTTCCCCAGAATGTAATGCTTCCATTGTTGACATGCCTACACAATGTAGTACATCTCTTTGTTGTAGGTGGGGTATTTGTGAAAAAAATCAGATATATTTTCACCATGATAGGATATCAAATGCCTATGCTAAGTGAGGACTACACTGATAACATAATATGAAGTATCTATATCAATATCAAATGGTTGTTATAGGTCTGGGAGAATGAGGACTGGTGTTGAGCAGAGGCATAATTTCAAATCCTCAAATGCTTTATGTTGGGGCGCAAACCATATAAAGTTTTCCTTCGTGCCACCCTTGGTCACCTGTCTTAGGTCCCAAGTGATATGAGAGAACCCTCATACAAACCATTGATAGAAGTTGGCGAGGCCCAAGAAGCTGCAGAGCTCGGTCATTATCTTCAGGGATAGTCAATTGCGAATGACTTGGATCTTGTCTGGATCCACATGTACACCTTGCTCATCCAAGATATATCTCAAATATTGGATTCTCTGCATGCCTAAGGAAAACTTCTCCAAATTGGAATATGACTTGTGTTGTTTCAGGGTGCTCAATAGCTGTTGAATATGCTCCAAATGTTCCTCTCAAGTTTTGTGAAGATGAGGATGTCATCCAAATATACAACCACAAAGGATTTTGTGAATGGTCGTAATATATCATCCATAATTTGCATGAATATGGCCGGAGAATTAGTCAAGCCGAAAGGCATGACCAACCACTCAAAGATGCCTTCTTTAGAATTGAAGGTTGTATTCCACACATCAGTTTTCTCAATCGACACCTGGTGGTAGCCTGAATTCATATCAATCTTACCGAAAAACTTGGCTCCCTTGAGCTGATCGAGAAGATAATAAATCCAGTGAATTGGGTATTGGTTCTTGACTGTGATCTTGTTTAGGGCTCTATAATCAATACAAAGTCACCATGTCGCATCTTTCTTATGTACTAGAACAATTGGGCTCCTGCGAGGTGAGGATATTTGTCTGATGTGGCCCTTTACAATTATCTCTTGGATCTGGTGTTTTGTTTCTTCAGTATCCATTACATAATGCCTGTATATAGGGCTGTTAGGAAGAGGAGAACAATGTGTCAGATCAATGGAATGTTTTACCTGAAAACACACAAGAACCCCAATAGGTGAGGCAAATATGTATTTTCACTCCTCTACTATTCCATCCATCTGTCACTGCTGGGCGTAGAGACCCGTGTAGAGGTTTTGGTGGTTGCAGTGACCTTTTGTTCACCTTCTGATCAAACCACACAAAGGAAAAATCTCTTGATTTGAGAGACCACCTTTCTGCATTTCTTCGTGGAGATCAAAGAGATTGAAGTGATTGAGACTACCTCCAGTACCCTATAGAGTTGATCTCCCAAAATAATAAGGACACCATGGGGCTTAGACTCATAAAGAACATGATGCTTCCACATAAATGGTTGTCCTATCAAAACATCACACAATACCTCGTCTTTGAAGGTTTTTATGTCATAGTGCAGGAAAAATTGTTGGCTGAAGCAGATGTCCCGTCCCTAATTGAGCCAACTGATGGTGTATGGATGAGGATGCGACGACATTGCCAGGTTCAAACTCTTGACAACCTCTCCTAAGATCAATTTCTTATCGATACCACTGTCAACAATGAAAAGGGAGTGGGGTTCCCTTCACCCACTTTTGTGAGTGGAAAAAGTGATCCCCTTCTTCAAGATCCTCCGGTTCCTCTAGCTATAATGTTTTAGTAGTAATGGTGACACTGGGTTTTGCATCAATGATCTGTATTCCCTTTTCTGGTTATCAATCAAAGTCTGATTCATCATCTAACCTTGGGGATTTCATATCAGCCAACAAATACTATTTGGAGTGATATTCATTAGTATTGTACCAAGGGGTTTTTTGGAACTCACACCATCTTCCAATGTCCTTATTTGACTTCCCATTACGCTTCTTTGTTGGTGGATTGATCTGGTTATCCTGGGGTTGGCCATCCTTTCTATGTCCTTTGGCTTGGGAGTTAGGTCCACCCTTACCATACTTTGGCTATTGTGGATTTGCAGACCCGAACTCCCGCTTGTTCTGCTGCTTTAACTTCTGCTTGATTTTAACAACATATTGTTGGACACACTGACTACACTGAGAGGGGTGGGGTGAACAGTGTAGGGATATTTCCCCCAAAAATTCCCCTTTACAAAACTCATTAGTTAACAATGACCATTAACTCATTACTTATTTCTCTCATTTATAACCATTTAAATGTGAACATACATCAACAACATATATCAACAATATATCATCAACAAATCATCACCACAAGGAACAAAAGGAACACAAGATGTATATACAATTTTCTTTTTATTATGAACTATAATCCTTGGGTTATCAACAACAACCGAATAGAGTACAACTCTACAAGAGAACCAAATCTATAAGGTAAGACTCAACTTACACCCTCAACACCAACTAAGATGAGGCAACAATCCTCAACAGATATCAATCTGTCAACAGGTATGCGACTTGTCGGTAGTGCAACACGCGTATATACGTGCCCTACCAGTAGTACATCTCACGTATGTACATGACCAGTCTATACTATAGCCTGCGTATCACTTTTGAGAAATCACACACCCAAATCCTCTGCAACCTTCAATCACTTTCTCTACTATCTCTCACTGTCCAATCTGACCCATAACCAATCACAACACATCCAAGCTCTCCAACAACTTAATCATGCCTCTCAACCATACAATATGAATGCTACTCATCATGTATAAACAACCAGTATACTATAGTAATCATATCAATAATGAATCATAAGAGTTTTGCTCACTCCATCAACCAACACAAACCACATCACAATAGCCATACCAAGAATGCCTTAAGCATTCACTACACAACAAGCAAGAGTATCCATCAAGACAACAATTTAACCATAACCGAGTTTCTATGATAGATATGAGACCATATAGTGCATATCTGGAACCTTCTTCAGTCTTCAAGAGCTTGGCACCAACTCACACACAAGTCTACATGAATTCATCCACTGTGCACGCCCTGTCCTCATTCAGCGCGCGTATGTACGTGCCCTGGCTCACTATATCCCGCGTATACCTCAGAAACTAGGGTTTTTGAACTTCCGAGACTTTTGTCGTCATGATCTCAAAATTACTGAAACTTTGATGCATCCATGAGATCCTCCACTCCTTATCTCTCTCAGAATATATCTTCAATACATGCTCAAGAGATACACAAGAGATACAAAAAATATACCCTTTCACAAGAGACCCTTTCCTCTTATTTATACTTCTCCAAGTACCTTCCTTAGAAGAATCTTCTAGGTCACTTAACCCACTTATAGGTCACTTAACCCATTTCTAGGTCACTTAACCCATTTCTAGTTCACTTAACCTATTTCTAGGTCACTTAACCCATTTCTAGGTCACTTAACCTATTTTCCTCATTTTTAGGGTTAACCAC
>SNQJ01S0010132.1:109183-120624 GCA_010110895.2 Picea sitchensis
TAAAAAATATTATTCATACCTTATTCACCCCCATAGATATCGTGACCTAATCTTCAAAATGTACTGAGGAAATAAATTAAAAAAAAAACCCAGTTCAGTTCCACCTTTTTTGATCTTGCAAGGATTTAGTCCTCCTCAACCTCATCAACCTCAACGATGATAGAGGATAAGAAAATAAGGGTTTTGAACAAGGTAATTGGAATCCTCTCAGTGACACTAAGCTTGATCAACCAAAAGATCGACTTGATGATCCTCAAGAAATATATAGCATCTAATTAATTGAATCCGACAACAACCCTTGCATCGTTATCAATTTTTGATAGTGGAAACCATTTCACGATTGAACAAAAGGAAATCTATCTCCACAAGCCAAGAAGAAGGGGCCAAAAATACCATCTATACCACTATCTTCAAATGAACATGTATCCACCTCCTTCGCCCAAATATCTTGCGACCTACAACTAGAAATATCCCTTATGGGAAACAACATTGATGGAAAATACCTAGATTGAAAAACACCCATCGAGGAACCCAAAAAAATCATCATCAACTTATTTAGAATCTCATTATAACACCATAGATTTTCTTTAAATTTAGTTATGCTAATACTATTAATGGTGTTAATATTCTAAATGGAATCCCCTTCTACTATCCCCAAATATGTTGTTAGGATATTTAAACACTTAGGAGTTAGTTAATTTCAATGTGGTCTAACATTTTTTTAGGTAAAAATGTGTTTCTTTAGTATGCATTTGAAGTTATGTAATCTATGGTCATGTTATGTTCTAGACATAGAGTGATTTGATGACTCATATTCTCCCTGATCTTAACAACTATATTGATATGTGGCTTAACACCCTATTGATCCATGATATCTAATTAAGGACCATGGAGGGTCATTTGCAGATGACCGATTGTGAGAAAATATCTTGTAAAATATTTTTCTTTTGCATTAATATATTGCCTCAGGTGGCCACGTTGGTTGGGGACATGGACTAATTTACTCTTTGAGGGTTTTAACCATGTAAAAACATTGGTGTATTGATCTTTGATCTAGTTTGTGAGTGGTTACTAAAGGTGTTCGTCCTATGTGGGAATACCATGTTTTGTCAAACATGGTATCAAATACCATTTGAAAACCCACTCACTTCGTAGATAAATATTCAGACACTTGTTGCCACATTTCTAGGTTCTACTATTTTTGTGCATTTATGGGCTGAGTAGACTATTCCATTGCATTCAAAACATCACTTTCAGTTGTAAATTCTTTTTCATTTTACTCAAAAATGTTTTTGTTTTCACAATATATGACCATTTTTGTCAGATCCAGAGGTATAAACTCAAAATACGACAATTTATCTATTTTATTCCCACTATGATACTCTTTTTGGTTTGCATAACTCTTTTCCATGTGCTCTGTGCGATATAAAAAAAAAAAAACTGTTGTGGAAAGTGTTTTCTTTTCTGCGCATGTTCTTTTCTCTATGCTTTATGTGATCTTAGCGAATTAGAAACAAAGAGAAAACCAACATTTTCCTAGTAAGCTAACTAAGATCTAACCACATAATTGCTGAGATTTGGGATTTGTTTTTTGAAATTTCATTATTTTTTTTGTGTGCGGTCATGTTAAAGTTTTTTGTAGGAAAAAACAAGGGTTTTGGGGGTAAGTATGCACTTCGAGGTAAAGAGTAAAAAAAAGAGAAGCCTCCCTCTTCCTTCATTGTTATGTATTTTGTTGGGGATCAAGTGTAATATGATATGAAATAAATAAACAAAGCTATATATAATCGAAGAGGAATAAATTTCAAAGATAACAAGTGGTCTCTAAAGACACCATTACAACACTTAAGCACTGAGCATTGTGACCAGAACATCAAAATGAATGATCAACATCTTCACACATGTTCACTTCATGATCTTTTACACTTGTACTACATAATAATTACCCATCGGATGTACTACTTATAGCTTCAATATCTAACCAAATTCCTTGTTATTGGCAAGATCTTGTCTACAGATAATTTTTGGGAGTTAGAGTTGACTCCGTCAAATATGCACTATCTAGTCAGATCAATAAGGATATTTGACCCAGCTGCTTACACGTCCATCTCGTAATCGATTTCTCGAATAGTCGATCCACCGATCGACTGTTTTCGATTGCTGGTCTATTGTCTAACCAAAAGGTGTCAACTACTTGAACGACTCATGTAGATATCCAGTCGATCACTCGATTTCCTATTTCTAGATGTTGGTTGACCTCCTGACGGACTGATTCAAGGAGAAGTGTGATGAACCATTAAAACCAGAGGTTCCAACACCTCCCCATCAACACATGGCTCTGGAGATTCAGGAGGTGAAATTAAGTGAGTAAGACACCCCCCATAATTGCATCTTTTGAATCCCAAACATCATATAGATCTTGATAAACATAGCTTTAGATAATGTCTTAGTAAAGATATCATCTACAGGATCATTTATTCTGTAATAGACAAGAGATACATCATTCTCATGAACCAACTGTTTCAAATAGTGAGCATATAACTCAACATGCTTCATCTTACTGTGGGAAACAAGGTTAGAAACAACTTGAATTGCACTTTGATTGTCACAGTAAAGTGTAGTTGAAGTCTATATGGGAAATCCAAGTTTACACATGAGTTGGCGAATCCATACTAACTTTTTACCTGCATGAATGACACCATGATATTGTTCTTCTTTAGTCGATAAGGACACTACCTTCAGTTACTTGAATGACCAATCTAATGGTTCACTGTTGAAGAAAAACACATAGTGAGAAGTGGACTTCCGATCATCATTGTGACCTACCCAGTCAGAGTCGGTGAAGATGACCCGTGAATCTGAACTTCGACAATACTTGATACCAAGATGAGTGGTACCCTTGAGATAGAAAACAATCCTTTTAACTAATTTCCAGTGGCTTTCTTTGGGATCATGCATAAAATGAGAAACCACACTAAAAACAAAAGAAATGTTAGGTCGACTATGAGTAAGGTAAATTAGACTACCAACCAGTTGTCGATAGAGGTTAGAATAAACTTTGGAAGTTTGAAAAGTTTTGATCAGCTTAACTCCAAATTGAAAAGGAGTATCACATGGATTACTATCTACCATCTTAAAATGTGTCAAAATATCCATTACAAATTTAGATTGAGAAATAAAAAACCATCAGACAATGGTAATACTTCAAGACCCCAAAAATAATTCATAATACAAAGATTTGTCATATCAAAGGAGTCAACAAGTTGTTTCTTCAATATAAGAATGCAATCAATGTTATTTCCAATTATGAAAAGGTCATCAACATATACAGTAATATTCAAAGTGCATCCATGAGTATGAAGTATATATAGGCTATGATTATATTCACAACATTTGAAACTAAGCCGAAGAAAGAAATTGTCAATCTTAGCATACCAAGCTCAGGGAGCTTGCATCAAACCATAAATATATTTTTGAAGTTGACATACTAGCTTAGAATCTATCAAAAAACAAGAGGTTGTTCCATGAAAATTTCGTTAGATAGGTCACCACGAAGAAAATCATTGTTCAAATCCATCTAATGGATTTTCCATCGAAATCGAGCAGAAAGGGAAAGAATCAGTCCAAGAAAGTTCATATTTTCAATAGGGGAAAAGGTCTTAGTGTAGTCGATGCCTTCTTATAGAGAAAAACCCTTCAAAACTAAGCGATATTTGTGACACTCAACAACACCTTGAGAGGTAAATTTGGTATTACAGACCCACCAAAACTTCACAACATTCTTCCCTTGAGGCTGGGGAACTAAATCCCAAGTGTGATTCTTCAACAAAGAATCCACTATCTGCATAGCATGCTACCATTCAAGTTTTCCTTGGGAATCAGAGTAGGTGACATGATCATAGGTTTCAAGAACTCTATTCATCAACAAAACACTGACATGCTTCTTCTAACTATGAGTTTTTCGGCTTGAAAACTATCACCGACATCATGACCAACAACTTCAATGATCTTGGCAACCCATCTGGATAGAAAAGAAAGGAGTGAATTGTTTTTCACTGCATAAGGTCTAATAGAAGTCATAATTTTTTTATTTGAAAGAGAAGATGGACCATTCAATATAGAAATTGATTGACGAGTCGAATTGAAAGTTGAAGGTCCATTCGAAATAGGAACAAAGTTCGACTGTCCAGTCGAAGGACTGAAAATGGACAAGGAGAACCAGAGTTGGAAACAACATCAAAGTGGTCATCCTGTAACAATGTAAAGGAGTAATTCAACAAATTGTTTCTAGAAGACTTCACATCAAACCATACATTTATTCTAATAATGATCTGCCATTTGATAGGGTCAAACAATCAATAAAATTTAGTCTCTTTAGAGTAGCTCATCATGATGTAAGCATGAATCTTTGCATCCAATTTCTTCCTGAAATCACCAGAAATATGAGCCCAGGAAACACATATAAAAACACAGAGGTGGTCGACTAAGGGACTCCTTCCACACCATTGTTTGACTGGAGTCACCGAAGGAATAGGTTGAGTCGATATGTGATTGGGAATATAGTTTTCACAATAGATAAATTCAACCCATACGTGAGGAGGAAAATATTTGGCTTGCAAAATAAATCTATCCATTTCAACTAACGTCCAATTCTTTCATTCTGCGATTCCATTCTACTGAGGGGCATGAGGGAACACCCACTACCATTCAATACAGGATCAAATCAGGTATTGTTCAAAAGGTCGATTCACATACTCAACACCATTTTCTAATATCAATCACTTGATGGGTCATCCAAATTGATTTTCAGAAAAGGCCCCAAACTATTTGAACTTTTCAAAGACAATATTCTTGTTCTTGAAAAAATAAACCCAAGTGAAATGAGAGAGATCGTCAATGAAAGTCAAGATATACCTTGCACCTGCTAAGGAAGGTAGATTGATGCAATATATATCACTATGAACCAACTCCAGGAGGTTCTTTTCTTGCCACACTTTTCTAGGATCAAAGGGTTCCTGATGATGCTTTCCAAGCACAAATCCTTTACAGACTCCATTAGGGGGGGAAACTTTAGGTAAACCAACAACCATATTCTGAGTTTCCATCAACTGTAGTGTTAAAAAATTTAGTTGTCCGAGTCATTCATGCCAAGTTTGAATTCCTTCGTCGATGTGAGAAATAAGAGCATTCGGTTTAGAGTTGGGTCGATTCATGCCACAAACCTTATATAAACTATCCTTTGGGTTGATAAATTCTCCGACAACAATTGGCCGACCTTTATTCAAATCTTGAAAAAAGAATCGATCTAGCCAAAACTCTATAATATTACATGTCTGTGTTAATTGAGAAACTGAAAACATATTGGCAATGAAGTTCGATACATGATAGACGTCGAGAATTCTCCCATGTCAATATGGAACATCATGAAAACCAACAATGTTGAGAGGAAATTCATCAACAACATAGATATTCCTCTCCACATATTCATCAATAAGGACATGAAAAAGGAAGCATCCTTATCCATATGATGAGTGCACCAAGTGTCAACTACCCATTCATTTTGCATAGAATGAGATAACAACTCTTGAGAAGTTCTAACTTGGAAGGTGAATTTATCAGTAGGTCGAAGAACAACCGAAATGTCTCCTTCAAGGTTCTTGACCTTCTCCTCTAGGTCATCTCTCTTCTTAAAGTAGACCTTCTCCACATGTACAATATTTCCACAGTACTGACATGTCTTCTTATTTCAACTCTGATGGGGTGCATCTATCTTCCCTTTAGGTTTCTGGTCGAAGCATCCATGTCTTTGTATAGGGGTATCAAACTGTCCTCATTCCTTGTGATTTAACTTTCCCTAAATCCCTTGAGTAAGTGGGCTTGATGTTTACCACCAAGATTTCATTCATCAAGCAGTATGTGTTGATCAATGATCAGTAAGCCATAGAAAGCTTCAAAAGTGTAATCCTTACCATCTTCTATGCGTGCCTTCCAGTTGGTGTGAAAATTCAAAACAAACACGTCCAATGGTGTTCTAAAATTCTTTAGGAACAAATCAATGAGTTGTTAAACTTTCTTTAGATAATTATTTCCACATTTGTCTCATTTCAACTGCAGTTCCTTCACACATGCCAAATATTCCTCTATTATGTCGAGAGATTGAGGATTGAGAGGGATCATCTCTTTCTCCGATATCATGATGTGGATTTCATCGAATATGTCGAATATAGACTTCAACTTCTTATAGACCCGATGAGGGAAGTCAATTCCATTTATGTAAAATAAAATCTCCTGTGAGATATAGGTCGTGATGACCCCCACAACCTCATCCTTTTTCCCATCAACAACACATTTTTCCTGATCATATGTTGGATCTGGAATCACAGTCTTCATTTATTTCCAAAATCCTGTACTATTTAGTAGGGTTTCCATGTCTAGTTCCCATGCAACACAATTTGATCCATTCAAAACTATATGATTGATATTCAAATCGATATTCATTATCTAGACAGTTTTGGTCTGTTTCCACAAGTTCCAGTCAATAAATCATCAACCCATATTTAATCGCAATAGATATGAATCAACATGATTTGTGGAAAACAAGAGAGGTCACAACCTGTCGCTCTGATATTATGTTGGGGATTATATGTAACTTGATATGAAACAAATAAAACAAGTTGCATTTAATCGAAGAGGAGCAAATTTCAAAGATAACAAGTGGTGTCTAAATACACCATTACAACACTTAAGAACATAGCATTGTAATAACAATGCATGGTGAACATATTCACAGATGTTCGCTTCATGATCTTGTACACTTGTACCACATAATAATGCCTCATCTGGTCTATTATTTGTAGCTTCACAATCTAACCAAATTCCCTGGAATCAGGTTCAGATTTTTTCCGCATATAACCATCGGTAGTTAGAGTTGACTCCATCAAATCTATGTTTTCTAGTCAACTCGACAAGGATGCCTGAATTGACCGTCTATGCGTCGAACTCGTAGTTTATTTCTTGGTTATTTGATCAACCGACAGACTATCTTCAACTACTGGTCAAGTGTCTGACTGACATGTTTTTTGGCTACTCGACCGACTGGTGTAGATATTTGGTCGATCGATCGACTGAATGATGTATATCTGGTCGATCACTCGACCGTCTGTTTCTAGATGTTGGTCGACCACCTGACCAATTGATTCTAGGAGAATTTTGATGAACCATCAAAACTTGAGGTTCCAACATAATTTGCACTAACTCACTTGGTTGGAATTTTCTTTATTTAATAAGAGGTTTTGGTTGAAGTCTCTCTTTTGTAAGTTATTTTTTAAAAAACGTTCATGCAAGTTTGAGTTATCTCATAATTTTATTGAAAAGTACATTTCACTCAAGTTATAAAAGTAAATCAATATAGAGGAACTTTAATATTATTTAATAGGAATTTGCCGAAGACCCGTAACTATGACACTTTTCAGAAAAGTATGTGTTCACTTCATCTTACTCCAACATGGGAAGGAGCAGACTACTTAAAATACTGTGATTTTGGTTTCAGAACTAGTACCAACATTTTCAGAATTGAATCTACTTTCATTTGATACAATTTGCATTCAATTTTATTTTTTTTTAGTTTAATTTTCGTTAATTTTATAAAAACATGTTTGTATATTAATTTTATATGACATAATGATTCAGTAAAATAAAAAATCAATATCTGCAATAATCCGTAGTCGAAAATTATAGAAAATTTATATTACGAAACCTTTCATTGTCCTCTTCAAAAGAGTATTTTTGTATTTTACTTTTAAATAAAAATTAAGGTAGATACATGGTGTTGAACTAAACATGTTTAAAATATGCAACTTTTTTCAAATTGGCCAAATTCAAAAAATTGTAGTAATTATAATTTGCATCTGTTGTCTTCAAAACTATAGTCATACTTTAATAGAGTATGTTTATATTATTGCAACATATTTTGTTTTTCATAAAAAAAAGTTTAATAATGAGTAAATTGAGGATGATAAACATAACTCATTATCACTTCCTTCATTTTTAAGGAATATATTGTCAAACGATCGCTAAATTTAGATATCAAATGTTAATAAAAAAATTTCAAACAATAAAAAGATAAAAAAATTCATGACAAGTTTTGTTTTTAGTGTAAAGTGAAATTCTAAATTAAAAAAATACTTTTATTTACCAGAAGTTGAAATTTTTTTGAAAATATATTTTATTTTCTCAAAAAACAAAGAAAATAGACACCCAAATTCATGATTTTACTCTCTAATACTAACCTTTCAATAACAACTTTGTAATATATGCTTTTTTTTAATTCCTAAGTGGAGGTTATTCCTTATAAATACCTATTATAAATCCCTATGATATTAGTTCAATATCCTTATTTATTTAATCAACTATGCCTTATAACTTTCAAATACTTTGGATATTTATTTTAACATTTACTAACATGGTCGTACATGAAGTTACATATCATAACAAGTGCTGCATGGCAGCGTAGTCCCTGCCTAAAAGTTAATTTACCTGAAAAATTAAAAGTTAATTTGATGAGTTAATTAAAAGTTAATTAAAAGTTAATTTACCCAGAACAACTTAATTGTTGGTACAATTATTTGGTGATACCATCTTGGATACAACTCGTAGAAATCAATGTGAAGAGAGTTGAACCAAGAAGATGGAATATTGTAGAATCTTACCATGAGTGTATTATGGAGACTTGAATTCTTATAACCTACTAGCCATATCAGTAAATTGTAGGCCAATTTTGAGATCAAGGGCTCGTGCATTAACTTATTTAGAATGAGTTAATGCATTTTTTGATACATTAATCATCTTTTTGTTTCAAATTTATTTTCCTCCTTTGTTGGATCACATTTTCCCTTTTGTGTTTCTTTGAAATTATATTACAAAATTGAAAGAACATCAAAGTGGCATAGAAAAAGTAAAGTGGGCCCACAACCCATAGACCCAGTTTCAAATCACGTCTCTCATAAATTTAACCATAAAAACTCATTAAGAACATGCATCTCACTATTTCTCCTACATAGTCTCCCTCAAGTTGGTTTGGGGTGCAAAAATGTTTTTTTTTGTCATTTTCTGCCCAAGGTTTCTCAAAAAAGTGATCTTTCATTTAGGCTCACCTTGTGTTAGTGAATTTCAATCTTTCTAGGCTTATCCATGGGGTAATAACATTGTAATATATGAATCCTTTGGTTTTTCTATGTATTATATAGGAAATTTGTGTGTGTTAGGCAAGTATATTTGGCATGCTTGATGTCAATATATGCTTAAGAAAACCATTTATGGTGGAAATGCCTTATATTATAACTTAAAGTAACTCAAGTTTACTATTTAAAAAATACTTTGGAATGCTTTAAATTGATCATGATTAATTAGGTTCTATCATCATCGCTTGTGACATGACGTTTTACAAATTAGTTAAGGTCAATAATCTCCATTGTCAATGTCTTGGAGAGGACATCATTGAATGAATCTATAAGGTGTTTGTATAATGGAGTTGGAGGACATCATTGAATGAATTTATAAGGTGTTTGTACAATGGAGTTGGTTTTCTTAAGTAAAAGTAATTATAAAAGTTATTATAAATCCATAAAAACTTGGATATGTGTGTACAATGAAGTTGGTTTTCTTAAGTAAAATTAATTATAAAAATTCTTATAAATCCATAGAAACTTGGAGATATAAATTATCATGCTTGTGTACAAATAGAATAAATTACTCTAGTGAATATTTTTTGAAATTAAATTTTTGTCTCCACTTGTCAAACAAATGAAATAACTAATTTTTTAAAACTAAATTTGTGTCTCCACTTCTTCTCAAACAAATGAAGTAATGTCATTGTTAGAACTTTTTTAAGGCTAAACATTTGTCTTGTATGCATTTCTTTTCCATATTTTGAAAATAATCATAAAAAAAATAGATTAGATGATATTGTTGGGACCATTCTTTTCTGGTTTAATTATGAGTCTTGTTTGCATAGCTTTATCATCTTAATTTGTGTCTCCACTTCTTCTCAAACAAATGAAGTAAATGTTGTTGTTAGAACTTTTTTAAGGCCAACCATTTGTCTTGTATGCATTTATTTTCCATATTTGGAAAATAATCATCAAAAAAATAGATTAGATGATATTATTGGGACCATTCTTTTCTCGTTTAATTACGAGTCTTGTTTGCATAGCTTTATCATATTTTGAAGATAATCAAACTATTATTTTAACATGGCATGCTTTTGATAAGTTTCACCCCTACCTTTATAAGATGATAAATAAACATAAAACTATATATATTAAGCTATTGCACCAAAGGAAATGAAATGCACCTATAAAAATATAGTAGAATAAAATATAATCAAACTATTATTTTAACATGGCATGATTTTGATAAGTTTCACCCCTACCTTTATAAGATGATAAATAAACATAAAACTATATATATTAAGCTATTGCACCAAAGGAAATGGAATGCACATATAAAAATATAGTAGAATAAAATAGATGTGACACTGAGGGACTTAGGCGTTCACATTTATAGTCATGCTTATGTATCACAAGTCCCAACATGAGATTTAGTAATTTATAGAATATTATAACATTGTATCAAGATTTATAGTAATTTATATAATGCTGTAACACTTTTTACTTAAAGAATAGTATACACAATTATTTAAATTTTATTCAATATTATTTTTAATGTTTTTAAATATAAATTTGGAATTTTGGAATTTTGATTTTGTTTATGATAATAAATGTTTGTACCTAAAAATTGATCCATCTTGACTCTAGAGTTAAAATGGATATATACTTGTATATACTATTTTTATATTAATATTAATAAATAAACAATAAACTAAAATTAATGATATATATATATCTTATAATATTAATATTAAATATCGTATTCATTATTAATATGTGATAATGTTTTGTTAAATTTTAGTCAATTAATTATTCATAAATTTATAGAATATTATAACATTTTACCAAGATTTATAGTAATTTATGATGATGATGATGATGATGATGATTAACATCCACTAAGACCTAATTGGTCTATCGGACCTTAAGACGATAAGTGATTACTTGTGATTCTTTAGAATTTTGTTTCTGTGCTCGAAAAGCATTAAGAAAAGCTTTCCAAGATCACCATACTTTTGTTGAGTTAAGAGGTTAGGCAGGTTGGTAGTGTGATCAATATTTTGAAAATGAGATCTAATATGGGTATAGGTTGGACAATCTAAGAGAAAGTGCTTTTCATCTTCAACCTTCTTAGTGTCACAAAGGTGACACACTCTTTCATCTCATGGCGTTTTAGGGATTGACCAATGCCCAGTTTCACTATGGAGCTCGTGAGAATTTGTTCTTATCTTAGCAATGCTTATTTTTTTCTTTACAATTGGCAAAATAGATAGA
>SNQJ01S0010133.1:13980-48403 GCA_010110895.2 Picea sitchensis
TGGCTCATTACCCCTTAATTGGGGCATATTATATTAGTAATGTTATTTTATTTATGTCGGCTTTAGTCCATTAGTTGTAATTATACCTCCTAGTCTCCTATATATACCAAGGAGACATTTTCATTTTGAATCATCTTGTAATTTTTCATTTATGTGGGCATAAGGAGGTTTCCCCTTCAAAGAGGCTTATTACCTGAATTTCTCTCTTTTTCAAGGCGTTGAGTACTTATTCTGAGGTTTTTCTATGCTATATTGATATTTGGTTGTTAACATCAATGTACCTCATGGAATGAGGAATCTCTACACATCCCCAAAGTGTTGGTATTTGCAATGACAAAAAGAAATAACCCTAATCACTCCCACCCTTTCCTAGTTGGTCCACCTACCCTCTTCTTTATATTGAAACATATGCAAACCATAAATAAAATCATTTTCACCATTTTCTATTCATTTTTAGTTGGAGCGAGTCATCCCTTTGATGTTGGCAATTACTTGGAGCTGAAAAATCACATTTTCAATAGATTTTTTGAGTGTTTCCCTTGGATTTGACATTTATGATGCATGGGTGCTAGAGCACCTGGAAGAAGAAGGGAAAGCATGGGCTAATTTATGATTTTGACATTTATTACTTTATTTTTTATAATTATTTATAATTATTTGTATGAATATATGTTGTTAGAACTGGAATTGACACTGAACCTGTCAACCAAAAAACCAGAACTGAACTGGTCCATCCCAAAAAACTAGATCCAAGAATAAAACCAGAAACAAAATTGGTGGACCAAAACAGACAAAATTTTCAAATTTTGATGAATTTGTTTTATTCATATACATCTATGTAAATCCCAATCATTAGACCCAAAATATGCAAAGTTTTTTCATGTATATACCATGAAAAGGTGAATATAACAAAATAGCGCCAAGTGTAGTACATGTCTTCAACAAAATACATAAACATTGAGGCTATAATTGGCCTCTAGAGTCCTAAAATTATCATGATACAACAAATAACTACATATCATCAAAATCATGCCCTATATTGGGTTCCTCATCATCAATAACACCCTTTTCCTCTGACGTCGGCCTTTTCCTCTCCCTCGATCAATCAGGGATATTGGGATTCAGTACTAGTGTTTGGTGCTACTTGTAGATACAATTCCCTCCACCTTGTTGCTCAAGTCATCTCCCTCCAATTTTGATGAAATTGGCTAATCCCGAAAAATAATATTGCTAAGGCTATGGAGTGGGGTTATTAGGTGACATAGGAAGAGTAAGCCTTCATAAAATGTATGGTTTTTGTAGTATATGAAATGGGATGGAAATGCAAATGGGATAAGGACAATATATATATATGAAGGACAAAAACAAGGAATAAAAAGAGATTGAAGGAAACCAGTGCCTTTTAGTCATGGGGTAATGGAGTCATAAGGCATTGGATAAACGAGAGAACAAGTATGTCACAAAAAAAATACTTTGAATTAGGTCATATGGTAGAAAAGGCGTGTTTACCATCTTCCACTAACTAATAGATAAAGGAACTATTTGATCAATTCATCTTTAAGGTAAGGTAAAAAGGTAAAAAGGGCCTAATATGATGCAACTAAACCTTAAGTGTTTTCTAGAAATCTGTTGATAAAACTAGTATTGGAGGGCTAAGATTTCCACTCATCAATCAAATTATAAAGGCATTGTTTTATGGATGAAATGTTCTTCCAAAGATCCAACTTAATTGATAGAAGAAAGGAGAACAAGTGCCGAAATAAAACATGAAATAAAGAAAAAGGAAGAGCCTCGTCACATTGCTTTACTCCTAGATGAATGAATTCATTATTAATCCTTTATAAGATAATGACAACAAGAAGCATCTATAGCGACATGAACAACAAATTGAAGAGAATAAATAAACCATACATCAAAGTGGATCAATACCAAGTCCAAGTCCATGACACCAATATTATTCTTATCCTCTTATCCTCTGTTTTGTTTGTTTTTTATTTTTTATTTAAAATACCAACAGGTCGTTGGTCTTCCGATGTCCATCTTGTCACTAATATAGTGTAAATGTTGGAGATATAGACCCCTCATTGATATTCCGACGTTCCTCTTCTGATGTACTATGCAACATACCTCCCATCACTGATATAGTGTAAACGTCGTAGATATAGGCCCCTCATCAGTCCAACTTAATGGACGTCTATTTTACAATAGCCTGTGGTGTCACAAGTGAGATGTTTTGAAGTCATGGTTGTGACATCCATAGTGGGCTTGGATAGTGAAAGTAGAGATGACATGTGTCCACTAGAAACGCTGCACAAGAGATGATATATGCGCTATAGGTATAACGACGTCATGTGAAACAATGTTTGAGGGAGTCTGATGTTTGTCATTCTCCCAACAATATAAAGTGGCAATTTCTATGAACACGCCATCAGAAAATAACCCAAATGTACTAGTGGGTGTTCATCCATTTCTTCCCTGGTCAATTTTTGGATCTTTAGTGGAGTGGAAGGAGGAGTGTGAGTGACTAGTTTAGGGCTAGGAATAAAGGAGGGTTCTTTGGTTTGAGAAGAAACAACTTGTTTTGCTTCCTTAGCCCTTTTAGTAGATTCCACCCAACTCTGAGGCTGATCCATGAGGACATGGGCATGGATCCCATCCTTGAGGCCACTGATAAAACATTCTCAGAAAAAAGCATCAGACATTCCCTCTGTGCAGAAAGAAAATCACTCAAAAGAAGCTATAAAGTCTTCCACTGTGCCATATTGTTTCAACTTTGTCAAATGGCCTAAATGGTGGGTGTCAGTGTCAAAGAGTTCGTAAAGTTATTAAACAAAGTGTGTTCAAGCCACATACCCTTGGTAGGCATTTTTTTTCCATTGCAACCATTGCCAACGTTCCATATCTAGATGGAGAACATCATACCTTAGTTTGGTCAGCTCATCAATAGTGTTGTAAAAAGAGAAATAGTGTTCCATTTGAGTGACCCAGCCTGTGGGATCCAAGCCAACAAATTTTTTCACCTCAATGCAAGGGGGACGCAAGCCACATTGAAAGTTGTGGGGAGGAAAAGAGGTGGATTGGGAGTGCTATGGGGAAATTTCCCCTAAATCGGGTCTAAGGAATAGGCAATGCGATAAATCCCTTAAAAGACTGAGTTATCTCTAATATACCCCAAAACAATCTAGACTAAGTGATAAGAGAAAGAGAGAAGAGGAGGTTAATGAGTGCACCTTGAATCCTTACGGTTGATGTATACCTCTTCCACTTGTTGTTGTCTCCTAGATTACAAATATCCTCCCAAATCTTATTTGCAAGGAGTCAATAATACAATGCAACAACATATACAAACTCTAGTAATCACTTAAAAGCCTAAATACAGATATAAAAGCTCAAATTAACAAGAACATGTACACATATGGTTTTGGGACAAAGATAATCTCTTTTATTCAAATTCAAGATGAAAGGTTACAACCTTTTCTTGTAAACACCAATCTGCAAACCAAGTCCAGGATCCTCTATTGTGTATCTAAGTGCATCAATCCCACATAAGATTATGACAAACAACATACCATCAAGGGAAGGAGGAAGGGTTGCATAGGGAAAATGGTTGGAGGGGAAAGTTGAGGCTAAAACTTAGAGCAAGCTGCAAATCTTGGGAAATGAAAGGGAAAGGATTTTGGCATAGTTTTCTTATTCTCTTGTTCATATGTATAAATGAATCCCCAATACCTCTTTTTATATTAGGAAAATATGGTTATTCGGTTTGGGGATAGGCTACAAAGGGGTAAAATGGTTAGGAAACCCTCCATATTCCGTAAACTCTGTCAAAATACATGCAATCTTATATTTTTTGCAACTTTTGGAGGTAAACACAGGCTAACTAGAATGCAGCAAGTGTATGTATGCGATCTAACTAGCATGCAACACACGTGTGTATGTAGGCTATTAGTGCAGCAGGGTGCGCACATTATCCAAAATATTGTTTTTTAGAAGGAAACCTCAGTAGTATGTTTCGAAAAGTATGCAAGTGAATGGGCCAATGTATTGGATGCATAGATGTAGCATTTTTGGACTATAACAGATGCCCCCTAATGTGTGAGTTCAGAAGAGAAAATAATGGTTGAAATACATTACAATATCTTTACATAGTGGGAAGGAATGGATTTGACTGAGCCTGAGATGATTGTTCGTGTGATGCAAGAGCATCTCAAGCGAGCCAACGCGGAAGGCAAAAGGCAGCTAGACAAGTGCTAGCACAGATTTTGAAATTACCTTGAAGTTGATGTGCAATATTAAATGAAGTCATTAAGAAGAAGTGCACTTGTAAATGTAATGGACCTTGAGCGATTTTCTCTCGTCCTTAGTAGGTAGAAGGCATTTATGGTAGTTAATGTAAAGTAGATAGAATTCAATTCTAGATTAGAAAGTTTTAGAATGCAACAGGGAAACGGGATATAGACACCCTCATTTGCATATTGTAACATAATTCTGGAGAGCATAGAGGAGAAGCAGAGAGTTGTGTAGCAGACTCCATGTACAAAAGTTCTAAATTAATACAAAGAAAGTTGTGATTCAGACTCATGGTGTTCATATATTCTCTGTGTATGCATCTTTGAATGTTGTGCTCATGAATGTCTTACTCTTTCTATCATGCAATTGCTTTTATGCTATGTATGAATGATTTCTTGTTGAATGTTTGAAATATGAGAGGAAAGGGTAATGGAATGAGTTTCAATTATTTCTCTATTTGAGCAAGAGTTCCTGCAAGGGGTGCAGTTGAAGTGTCCACAAGGAGTGCGTTGACAAAAGGGTTCAGATAGGCTAACTTTCATTCTCATTCACACAAAAGTGCAGTTGGGCACAGGAGTCATGCAAGGAATGCGTGGGCCGAGTAAAGTCTCAGGGTTGTGAGCCTGAGTGAAGAATTTAGAGACTGTTGCTGCAGGGGTGCGCAGGGTCAAAGGGATTCGAGCACTTGAAAGTGTTTGAAATTTTCCACAAGGAGTGCATGCAAGGATTCTTCTAAAAGAAGTAGAGCATAGAAGCTCAAAAGAATTTAAAGTATTCAAAGGTCGTTGAGGGTAGGTGAAGAGACCAAGTATTTTGAAGTTGGGAAGAAGGCGTAGCGATGTCAAACCCAGGAATTTCTCAGAGGAAAGAACAGATGGTCAAAATTCTCGATGGAGAATCTGTGAAGTCCCGTGAGACATTAGATCTCACAGAGGAGCAGGGGAGTTATGACAAAAGCGTCAAAGGGTTCAAAGCTCAGGAGGGGCAGGACCATCGATCAAGGCCACAAGGGTCGTTGGATTTACGCGTGGATTTCTTATATCGGGTTTTCGTGGGTGGAAGTCCCATAAACCTTGCAACGGGAATCGTGATATCCCAAATCATGAAGTCCTGAAAAATAAGGGGATTGTGTGGGACACAATGGAGTTAGTAAGAGGACAGGTGGTGCACCATTGGCACAGAGTCAACCTCTGTTGACTGTTTCAGAGTTTCGTGAAGAGTGAAGTCTCGAAAACTTCGCATTAGGATTCACAATACTGCGAAGTCCTAAGTGTCGATGAAGTGAAGTGGCGTTGAAAATTCGACCGTGCGAGTGTATTAGATTTTCGGCAAATCGAGATTCGGGAGTCGAAGAGACAAGTTTCTCAACATCGCGATCTCCAAAATCGCGACAAGGGAAAATCTCAAAAAGGAAAGAGGAAAAGGTCAATGTTTACTTATTCAGGTTTCGGGGATCTAAGAGACCAACGCTTGACCACAAGATTCACGAAGTTGCGAAATCCGATCTCCCAAAGTGTATAGAGGGGATCCCATGAGAGTTTGTTGTGGGTGCAGATTTCCCAATAGGGAAATAGAAGAGTCATTTAGATTTCTTCGGGCCACTGGTAAAGGAAAGATCCCATGCTGACGTGGACCTTCCAACCTGCAGGTTGAGAGGGAGCATGCATCAGTGTCAGTTTGGTATCAGAGCACATAAAGGTTCTTTTCTTTTTGTAGCAGAGAATAAATAAAATTCACCATGCCGTCGAGGAGAAGGGACAGGAAAACACCCGATCCACCAAAGGAGAGGGAAATGTCAAGAAGAAGAGGCAGGCAGATGACTGATCCAGCCATGGAGAGGGAGATGCGTGATCTATGAGCTAGACTTGAAGACATGGAGACAACACAAAGGCGTACATTCAATGTTGGGGATCTTAGTGATTCCGAAAGTGAGATTGAGGCTGAACGTGAAGAAGAAGGTGCAGCTGAAGATGCAGCAAATGAATGCTTGATCAAAGCTATTGCAAGAATGGGTGCAAGAACAAAGATGGACATTCCAGTTTATGAGGGAAATCTGGATGCAGAGGAGCTTCTAGACTGGATTAGAGCTCTGGACACATACTTTGACTATGAAGACGTCGAAGAAGACAAGAAAGTCAAACATGCTATCACAAGGTTGAAGGGACATGCAACATTGTGGTGGGATGAACTACAAGCTGACAGATGTTGCAAAGTTAAGCAGAAGATCAAAATCTGGGACAGAATGATCACAAAGATGAAGGAAAAATTCATCCCCAGAGATTTTTCAAATTACTCTGTTCAGGAGGATGCAGAACCTGAGACAGAAGCTGATGATAGTGAAAGAATACACTGAGGAACTCTATAGACTGAACATCAGGGTAGGTCATCGGGAGAGCAATGATGAAAAGTTTGCCAGATACATGAATGGCCTGAGATATGACATTCAGGATGAGATGCGCATGGTAACCATCTGAACGGTGGAAGATGCTTATCAGATGGCTCTGAAAGCAGAAGAGAAGCTGAGCCGAAAGAAGAGTCAAAGAGGCCGAGGCAGCAGTCAGCCCAGAGGTAAATCAGTTGCCCAGGAAAAATATCAGAAGCCCAAGGAGGACTGGAAGAAACCTCAGACTCGAACTGAGAGAGGTGGAAGTTCACAGTGAGGACAACATACTAAGCAGAGAGGAGATTATGTTGATAATAATAATTTTCCTCGTACTAGAGGTAGAGGAAGAGGAAGAGGTGGAGTAATAACATGCTTCACATGTGGAAAGAATGGGCACAAGTCCTACAAGTGTCCAGATAAAATTAAGGAGAGTGGAGAAGCTCACATCGCCGAAGCACAGAGGCGGGATGTTGAGGTAGAAGACGATGAAGGCGAAAGATCGTTGATGATGCGAAAAGCTCTTTTGACACCAGAGAAGGAGGTGGAGAGTTCAGTCCAAAGAACCATACTTTTTCGAACTGCTTTCAAGACCAAGGACAGGGTATGCAAGGTCATTGTAGAGAAGCACAGATAATATTGTTTCTACAGAGATGGTAGAGAAGCTGGAGCTGGAGACGATTGATCATCCAAATCCATACAGAATTTCGTGGCTACAAAAAGGACATCACGTAATTGTCACTAAACAATGTTTAGTTGAATTTAAGATAGGAGGATATAATGATAAGATATTATGTGATGTTATTCCTATGTATGTTTGTCATCTATTGCTAGGTAGACCATGGTAATATGACAGGAATGTGATTCATGATGGGAGAATGAACACATATACCCTGAAGAAGAATGGGAGGACACACATGTTACTTCCAATTAAGGATAAGGAGGTGAAAATAGAAGTGAGCAACACAGTACTTCTCATGAGTGGGAAGGAACTTATTACAGAGGTTAATAAGAAGGAGGATCCACAGTTCATTTTGGTCAGGAAACTGAAGATTGTTTTGACCAGCACAAGAGTGGATGATTTACCAGAAGAAATTCAAGAACTGTTGGAAGAGTTCGCTGATATAGTAGTGGACGAATTACCTTGTTCGTTGCCACCAATTAGAAGAGTGAGTCATCATATTGATCTCATACCAGGAGTCAGTTTGCCAAATAAAGCTGTGTACAGATTGACGTCGCAAGCGAATGAAGAGGTCAAAAGACAGGTCTAGGAGTTGTTGGACAAAGGTTTGGTCAGGGAAAGATTGAGTCCATGTGTTGTTCCAACGGTACTTAGTCCAAAGAAAGATGGAGGCTGGAGGATGTGTACTGACTTGAGGGCAATTAACAAGATAACCATCAGGTACAAATTTCCATTGCTAAGGATGGATGATCTGATGGATTTCTTGAGTGGAGCAAAGTACTTTTCAAAGATTGATTTGAAAAGTGGTTATCATCAAATTTGCATGAGAGAAGGTGATGAATGGAAGACAGCATTCAAAACCAATGAAGGGTTGTATGAATGGCTTGTTATGTTGTTTGTCTTAACAAATGTGCCAAGTACCTTCATAAGGTTGATGAACGAAGTCCCGAGGGAGTTCATCAGGAAATTTGTCATTGTGTATTTGGATGACATACTGGTTTACAGTAAAATAGTGGCAGAGCATCTGAAGCATTTGGCTACAGTGACGCAGAGACTACAGCGGGAGAAGTTGTTGATAAACATGAAGAAATCCTCATTCATGAAGGCAGATCTCATTTACTTGGGATTTGTTATTTCTGCAGATGAGTTGAGGATGGATCCAGATAAGGTGGAAGTGATCAAGAATTGGCCATCACCAAAGAATATTTTTGAGGTGAGAAGTTTTCACAAATTGGCTAGTTTCTACCGAAAATTCATCACAAATTTCAGTGGAATTAGTGCACCAATGATGGATACAGTGACAAAAATACACAAGTATTTTCACTGGACTGAAGAGGCTGAGAAGAGTTTTAATCTGTTGAAGAGGAAGATTACAGAACAACCAGTTTTGGTGTTGCCGGATTTCTGAAAGACATTTCAAGTGAAATGTGATGCAAGTGGATTTGCAATAGGGGCATTCTTGAGTCAAGAAGACAGGATAATAGCATATTTCATCGAGAATTTGAATGAAGCGAAGGTGAAGTACTCCACTTATGATAAGGAGTTCTATGCTA
Organism: Picea sitchensis; assembly: GCA_010110895.2. NCBI lineage: Eukaryota > Viridiplantae > Streptophyta > Pinopsida > Pinales > Pinaceae > Picea > Picea sitchensis. The sequence continues at coordinate 22,886 of SNQJ01S0010133.1, forward strand.
TCATCCAAGCATTAAATAAATGGAGGCATTACTTGATTCCCAAGGAGTTTGTCTTGTACAGTGACAATCATGCATTGCAGTTTGTGACTCGACAGGAAAAGTTGAATCAGAGACATGTCAAATGGGTTGAGTATATGAAGAATTTCACTTTTGTGATTAAACATATTTCTGGTACTGCTAACAAAGTTGTTGATGCTTTGAGAAGAAAGTGTTTGCTATTGCAGGAATTCAGAGTCAAAATGTTGGGTTTTGATGATCTCAGGAACATGTACAGTGATGATTAGGATTTTAAAGAGGTGTATGAAGCATCTGAGAATCCAATTCTCAGGGATAGAAGTCAATGGGAAGAATACATGATATAGGAAGGATTACTATTTAAGGGTAATCAACTGTGTATTCCGAAATGCTCCATGAGGGAGAATTTGCTGAAGGAGAAACACAGTGGAGGATTGGCAGGACACTTTGGTCATGACAAGACATTCGTAAAGCTGAATGAGTCATATTTTTGGCCAGGAATGCGAGCAAATGTCAAGAGATTTGTAGATAAATGCATAATTTGCTAGCATTTGAAGGGAAGGAGACAAAATGCGGGGTTTTATCAACCATTGCCCATACCAGAAATGTTGTGGGATGCAATTAGCCTGGATTTTCTATTGGGGTTGCCAAGAACACAAAGAGTTTTTGTGATGCAGGAGCGTCTCTCACGTCAAGTGAGCCAGCGTGGAAGGAAAAAGACAGCTAGACACGCGCCAACACAAATTTTGAAAATTCCCTTAGATTGTTGCGCCATCTTAAATAAAGCCATTAAGATGAGACACACTTGTAAATGTAAATGGACCTTGAGCCTTTATCTCTCGTCCTTATTAGGTAGATGACATTTAAAGTAGTTAATGATGGTAGATAGAAATTTAATTCTAGATTAGACTGCTTTAGAGCACAAGAGGGAAATGGGATATAGACACCCTCATTGTGCATTTGTAATATTATTATTGAAATCAGAGGAGGAAGAAGAGCATGCAAAGAAGTTGTGTAAAGACACCCATGTACAGATATTTGGATTAATAGAAGAAAGATTTGATTCAAATGCATGGTTTTNTGTGTACTGATGTTATGCTCATGAATGTTTGCTTTCGTGTTACACATTTTCTTTGATATGTTGTGTATATGATTTCATGTTCTGAGTGAAGCCTGAAAGGAAGAGGGAATGAGTTTCAATTGTTTCTCTAATTGAGCCAGAGAATTCCTGCAAGGAGTGCAGTTGAAGTGTTTGCAAGGAGTGCGTTGACAGAGGGTTCAGATAGAGGTATCTTTTGTTCTCATTCATCCCAAAGTGCAGTTGCGCACATGAGTCGTGCAAGGAGTGCGCAGGCCAAGTGAATTTTAGGGTTGTGAACCTGAGCGATAGATTGAACGACTGCTATTGCAGGTGTGTGCAGAGTCGAGTGACTTCAACACATAGACGTGGTTGAAGGTTGCCTCAAGGAGTGAGTGCAAGAGTTTCCTGAAGGACTTGAAGGTCGTGAGAAAGCTCAAGAAGGATAGGCCTTCGAATTTGTTGAAGGACAGCAAGTCGAAGTTGTGCTTTGAAGGTTGGTAAGAAGCATTTCAAGTTTGCATGCAGGTGAACGAGTTCCATGGAGGAACACTTAGTCATTTCATAGATTTCTCAAAGGAGGAATGGACAGTCAGCATTCTCCGAGCAGACGATCGACATTCTCCGAGGAGAATTTGCAATATCCCGTGAACCGACAGATCTCACCAAGGTGCAGGGGAGATACCGCAGGTATTCCTGAGAGGTTCAAAGCTTAGGAGGGGTAGAGGCATTGATCTGAGCCATGAGAGTCCTTGGATCTACATGTATATCATGTATCGGGGTCTCATGGATTGAAACTCCAAAAGATTGCAACGGAAATTACAAAATTGTGATACACGTTTTCCCAACAGTTAAAGGATAGTGTGGGCCACAGGAGTCGGTGACGTGGACAGGTGGCACACCTTGTCGGGGTTTCACAACGAGAATTCCTGAAACATATGCATTAGGATTCGCGATCCCACGAACTCCAAAATTCCGATGGAGTAAAGGCTTTGAATAGTCAACTAGCACATGCGTCGGAGTTTTGGCATATCGGGTATTGGGAGTCGAAAAACCGAGTTGCTCAACATAGCGAATTCCGAATTCGTGATAGGGAAAGTCTCGATAGAAGGAAGAGCGGATCAGTATTGATTAGTTGTCAGGTCTCATGAATTTGAGGGTCCAACACTCAACCTTTGACCCCGTGAAGTCATGAGGTCCGATCCTCCGAGTGCAGAGAGGGGATCACGAAAAAAAAGTTTGTTGTGGGTGCAAAATTCTCGATAGGGAATTAGAAGAGCTTAGAGTTCTTTGGGCCGCAAAAGAGAGAATATCCTATGAGCGAACGTGCTTGCGAGCACACCTGCATCAGAGTGGTATCAAATCTTGAATCTTTTCTGTGTATTTTAGACGAGGGAAGCATAAGAGGTTAAAGAGCACTCTGATACACGTAGAGTGGCATCAGAGCACAGAAAGAATCTTTTCTTTCTGTAGAAGAGAAGAGAATCCACCATGTTATCCAGGAGAAGGGACGTGCAATCACCTGATCTAGAGGATAGGGAAATTCCATGATGAAGAGGAAGGCAAGTGGTAGATCCAGCCATAGAGAGACAAATGTGTGATCTCCGAGCTAGACTCGAAGACATGGAGACAACGCAAAGACGCACAGCCAGTGCAAGGGATCTAAGTGATTCCAAGAGAAAAGTTGAGGCTGAACGTGAAGAGGAAGTTGCAGCCGAAGATGCATCAAATGAGCGTTTGATCAGAGCTATTGCAAGGATGGGTGCAAGGGAAAAGATGGACATTCCAGTTTACGAGGGAAACTTGGATGCAGAGGAGCTTCTAGACTAGATCAAAGCTCTTGACACATACTTCGACTACGAAGATGTCAAAGAGGACAAGAAATTCAAGCATGTTGTCACACGCTTGAAAGGACATGCAGCATTGTGGTGGGATGAACTACAAGCTGACAGAAGGGCAAGCAGAAGGTCAAGAACTGGGACAGAATGATCGTGAAGATGAAGGCGAAATTCATCCCGAGGGACTATCAAATTTCTTTGTTCAGGAGAATGCAGAACCTGAGACAGAAGTTGATGACAGTGAAGGAATACACTGAAGAATTATACAGACTGGACATTAGAGAAGGTCATCGGGAGAGCGATGATGAAAAAGTTGCCAGGTAAATGAATGGCCTGAGATATGAGATTCAGGATGAGATGAGCATGGTAACCATCCGAACAGTGGAAGATGCTTATCAGATGGCTTTGAAATCAGAAGAGAAGCTGAGCCAAAAGTATGGTCAGAGGGGCCAAGGCAGGAGCCAGCCCAGAGGCAAGTCAATTGCCCAGGAAAGAAACCAGAAGCTTAAAGAGGAATGGAAGAAACCTCAGGGTAAAGTTGAGAGAGGCATAACCTCACAGAGAGGGCCATATGTTGAATAGCGAGGGCATCATAATGAGCAGAGAGGAGATTATGCTGACAACAACACTTTTCCTCGTACTAGAGGTAGAGAAAGAGGAAGAGGTGGAGTAATCACATGCTTCACATGTGGAAAGAATGGGCACAAGTCTTATGAGTGTCCAGAGAAAAAGAAGGACATTGGAGAATCTCACATCGCTGAGGCGCATAGGTGAGATGTTGAAGTAGAAGATGCTGAAGGCGGAAGATCATTGATGATGTGAAAATTCCTTTTGATGCCCAAGNTTGCAAGACCAAGGATAGGGTATTCAAGGTCATTGTGGACAGTGGCAGCACGAACAATCTCATTTCTACAGAGATGGTAGAGAAGCTGGAGCTGGAGATGACTGATCATCCAAGCCCATACAGAGTTTTGTGGCTACAGAAAGGACACTAGGTAACTATCACTAAACAATGCTTGGTTGAATTCAAGATAGGAGGATATAATGATAAGATCTTATGTGATGTCATTCCTATGGATGTTTGTCATCTATTGCTAGGTAGACCATGGAAATATGACAGAAATGTGATTCATGATGGGCGAATGAACACATACACCCTAGAGAGGAATGGGAGGACACACATGTTGCTTCCGATAAAGGATAAGGAGGTAAAGCTGGAAGTGAGTAACATTGTACTTCTCATGAGTGGGAAGGAACTTCTTACCGAGGTTAAGAAGAAGGAGGATCCACAGTTCATTTTGGTCAGGAAGCCGAGGATTGTTTTGACCAGCACAAGAGTGGATGATTTTCCAGAGGAGATTTAGGAACTGTTGGGAGAGTTTGCTGATATAGTCGTGGACAAATTACCTCATTCGTTGCCACCAATCAGAAGTGTGAGTCATCATATTGACCTCATACCAGGAGCCCTTTTTCCAAAAAAGGCCGCATATAGACTGACGCCGTGGGAGAATGAAGAGGTCAAAAGACAAGTCCAGGACTTGTTGGATAAAGGATTAGTCAGGGAAAGCTTGAGTCTATGTGTTGTTCCAACAGTACTCAGTCCGAATAAAGAAAGAGGCTGGAGGATGTGCACTGATTCAAGGGAAATTAATAAGATAACCATCAGGTACAGATTTCCATTTTCGAGGATGGATGATCTGATGGACTTCTTAAGTGGAGCAAAGTATTTTTCAAATATTGATTTGAAAAGAGGATATCATCAGATTCGCATGAGAGAAGGCAATGAATGGAAGATAGCATTCAAAACAAACGAAGGGTTATATGAATGTCTTGTTATGCCGTTTGGCTTAAAAAATGTGCCAAGTACCTTTATGAGGTTGATAAATGAAGTCCTGAAGGAGTTCATTGGGAAATTTGTCATTGTGTATTTGGATGACATACTGGTTTACAGTAAAACAGCAGTGGAGCATCTGAAGCATTTGGCTTCAGTGATGCAGAAATTGCAACAGGAGAAGCTGTTGATAAATATGAAGAAATCCTCGTTCATGAAGACAGAGCTCATTTACTTGGGATTTGTTATTTCGGAAAATGAGTTGAGGATGGATCCAGATAAGGTGGAAGTAATCAAAAAGTGGCCTTCACTGAGAAACATATTTGAGGTGAGAAGTTTTCATGGGTTGGCTAGTTTCTACCGAAAGTTCATTAGGAATTTCAGTGGAATTAGCATAGCGATGATGGATACAGTGAAGAAAAGACATAAACCTTTTCACTAGACTAAAGAGGCTAAGAAGAGTTTTAATTTGTTGAAGAGGAAAATTACGGAACAACCAATTTTGGTATTGCCGCATTTCCAAAAGACATTTCAAGTGAAATGTGATGCAAGCGGATTTGCGATAGGAGTGGTCTTGAGTCAAGATGACAGGCTGATAGCATACTTCAGCGAGAAGCTGAATGAGGCGAAATTGAAGTACTCCACATATGATAAGGAATTTTATGTTGTCATACAGGCATTGAAGAAATTGAGGCATTACTTGATCCCGAAAGAGTTTGTTTTGTACAGTGATAATCATGTACTGCAGTTTGTGACTCAACAGGAGAAGTTGAATCAAAAACATGTCAAATGGGTTGAGTATATGCAGAATTTCACATTTGTGATTAAACATATTTCTGGTATTGCTAACAAAGTTGTTGATGCTTTGAGCAGGAAGTGTTTGTTGTTGCAGGAATTCCGAGTCAAAACATTGGGTTTTGATGATCTCAAGGACATGTACGTAGATGATCCAGACTTCAAGGAGGCATATGAAGCAGCTGAGAATCCAGTTCTCAGAGATAGAAGCCAGTGGGACAAGTACATGATACAAGAAGGATTGTTGTTTAGAGGCAATCAGCTATGTATTCCAAATTGTTCCATGAGGGAGAATCTTCTGAAGGAGAAACACAGTGGAGGATTGGCCGGACATTTCGGTCATGAAAAAACATTTGCAAAGCTAAGTGAGTCATACCTTTGGCCAGGGATGTGATCAGAGGTCAAGAGATTTGTAGACAGATGTAGAATTTGCCAGCATTCGAAGGGGAGGAAGCAGAATGCGGGTTTTTATCAACCATTTCCCATACCAGAGAGGTCATGGGATGCGATTAGCATGGATTTTGTGTTGGGGTTGCCAAGGACACAAAGAGGTTGTGATTCAATCTTTGTGGTGGTGGATAGATTTTCCAAGATGACACATTTTATCCCATGTCAGAAAACCAGTGACGCGACTCACATCGCGAACCTATTTTTCAAAGAAGTCATTCGACTTCACGGCTTACCAAGGAGTATTGTTTTGGATCGAGATACGAAGTTCATAGGAAATTTTTGGAGAACCTTATAGAAGAAGCTGGGAACTAACTTGTTGTTTAGTTTGGCGTATCATCTGCAAACGGATGGATAGACAGAAGTGGTAAATAGAAGTCTAGGAGACTTGCTGAAAAGCTTGGTGAAAAAACACCACAGCTAATGGGACAACATATTACCACAGGCAGAGTTTGCGTATAATGATTCAGTGAACCGGAGTACAGGATAGAGTCCATTCCAGGTTGTTTATGGCATAGATCTGAGGGGGATTTTTGAATTGAAGGATTCAGAACAGACTGCAATTAGGAGCGCTAGTGCGGAATCATTCGCTGAGGCGATGAAAGAACTTCACAACTAGGTGAAGGAGCGACAGCTAAGATCAAGAAAAGAATATAAACACAGAGCCGATCAGCATAGAAGACAACTTCAGTTTGAGGTTGGTGATTTGGTTCTGGCACATTTGAGAAAGGAGAGGTTCTCGAGAGGAACGTATAACAAATTAAAGATGAAGAAAATCGGACAGTGCAAGATCTTGAAGAAATTTGGGGAAAATGCTTATGAGATCGAATTACCCGATGGGATCGGAATTTCTCCAATATTCAATATCTCAGATTTATACCCATACAAAGCTGGGGGAACAAAGACTGGAAGTGATGAATAGTCATAGGTTCAGTGGCAAAAGAAGATGCCAGTTGTAGATAAGCCAAATATGGAGCAAATACTGGATAAACGAGTGGGTAAGAGGACTAGGAGGAAAGAATACTTTGAGTATCTGGTCAAGTGGAAGAATCATCCAGTTGAAGATGCCATCTGGGAGACTGAAGAAGAGATATAGAACCATGGACATACCATGTGTGAGCTCATGGACAGGAGCTCATGAAGATTTTCAAGCGAGGGAGTATGATGCCGGAGCATCTCTCACATCAAGTGAGCCAGCGTGGAAGGCAAAAGATAGCTGGACACGTGCCAGTACAAATTTTGAAAATTCCCTTAGATTGTTGCACCATCTTAAATAAATCCATTAAGATGAGACGCACTTGTAAATGTAAATGGACCTTGAGCCTTTAGCTCTTGTCCTTAGTAGGTAGATGGCATTTAAAGTAGTTAATGCTGGTAGATAGAAATTTAATTCTAGATTAGATAGCTTTAGAGCGCAAGAGGGAAACCGGATATAGACACCCTCATTGTGCATTTGTAACATTATTATTGAAATTAGAGGAGGAAGAAGAGCATGCAGAGAATCTATGTAAAGACACCCATGTACAGATATTTCGATTAATAGAAGAAATCTTTGATTCAAATGCATGGTTTGTGTTTTTCTCTGTGTACTGATGTTATGCTCATGAATGTTTGCTTTCCTGTTATACATTTGCTTTGATATGCTGTGTATATGATTTCATGTTCCAAGTGAAGTCTGAAAGGAAGAGGGAATGAGTTTCAATTGTTTCTCTATTTGAGCTAGAGAATTCCTGCAAGGGGTGCAGTTGAAGTGTCTGCAAGGAGTGCGTTGACAGAGGGTTCAGATAGAGGTAGCTTTTGTTCTCATTCATCCCAAAGTGCAGTTGGGCACAAGAGTTGTGCAAGGAGTGCATAGGCCAAGTGAAGTCCAGGGTTGTGAACCTAAGCGAGAGATTGAAAGACTGTTGCTGCAGGTGTGTGCAGAGTCGAGTGACTTCAACACTTAGACATGGTTGAAGGTTGTCTCAAGGAGTGAGCGCAAGAGTTTCCTAAAGGACTTGAAGTTCGTGAGAAATCTCAGGAAGGACACGCCTTCAAATTTGTTGAAGGACAGTGAGTCGAAGTTGTTATTTGAAGGTTGGTAAGAAGCATTGCAAGTTTGCATGCAGGTGAATGAGTTTCTTGGAGGAACACTTAGTCATTTCGTAGGTTTCTCAAAGGAGGAACGAACGGTCGGCATTCTCTGAGCGGATGGTCGGCATTCTCCAAGGAGAATTCGTGATATCCCGTGAGCTGACAGATCTCACCAAGGTGCAGGGGAGATACCGCAGGTATTCCTGAGAGGTTCAAAGCTCAAGAGGGGTAGAGCCATTGATCCGGGCCATGAGATTCGTTGGATATACACGTATATCGTGTATCGGGGTCTCGTGGATTGAAACTCCAAAACATTGCAACAGAAATCATGAAATTGCGATACACGATTTCCTGATAGTTAAAGGATAGTGTAGGCCATAGGAGTTGATGACGTGGATAGGTGGCACACCTTATCAGGGTTTCGCAATGAGAAGTCCTGAAACATATGCATTAGGATTTGCAATCGTTTGAACTCTGAAATGCCGATGGAGTAAAGGCGTTGAATAGTCAACTAGCGCGTGCATCGGAGTTTCGGCGTATCGAGTATCGGGATTCAGAGAACCGAGTTGCTCGACATCGTGAATGTCGAATTCACGATAGGGAAAGTCTTGATAGAAGGAAGAGGGGATCAGTATTGATTGGTCATCAGGTCTCGGGAATTTGAGGGTCCAACACTCGACCTTTGACCCCATGAAGTCACGAAGTCCGATCCTCCGAGTGCAGAGAGGGGATCGCGAAAAAAAAGTTTGTTGTGGGTGCAAAATTCTCGATAGGGAATTACAAGAGCTTAGAGTTCTTCGGGCCACGAAAGAGAGAAGATCCTGTGAGTGGACGTGCTTGCGAGTGTGCCTGCATCATTTTGATTCAATATTTGTGGTGGTGGATAGGTTTTATAAGATGGCACACTTCATTCCATGTCAGAAAACCAGTGACGCAACTCATATTGCGAATCTTTTTTCAAAGAGGTCATTCGACTTCACGGCTTACCAAGAAGTATAGTTTCAGATCGAGATACTAAGTTCATAGGGAAATTTTGGAGGACCTTATGGAAGAATCTGGGAACTAACTTGTCATTTAGTTCAGCTTATCATCCTCAAACAAATGGATAGACAGAAGTGGTGAACAGAAGTCTAGGAGACTTGCTGAGAAGCTTGGTGACAGAACACCATAGCCAGTGGGACAACATATTACCACAGGCAGAACTTGCTTATAATGACTCAGTTAATAGGAGCACAGGGAAAATTCCATTTCAGATTTTCTATGGCATGTAGCCGAAAGGAATTTCTGAATTAAGGGATTCAGAACAGACTGCGACTAGGAGTGCTAGTGCAGAAGATTTTGCAGAAGCGATGAAGGAACTTCACGGTCAAGTGAAGGAGCGACTGCAGAATTCAAGCCAGGAATAGAAGCGTAGAGCAGATCAACATAGAAGACAACTTCAGTTTGAGGTTGGTGACTTGATTCTGGCACATTTGAGAAAGGAAAGGTTCCCGAGAGGAACATATAATAAATTGAAGATGAAGAAAATTGGGCCATGCAAGGTCTTGAAGAAATTTGGGGCAAATGCTTACGAGATTGAATTACCCGATGGGATCGGAATTTCTCTAATATTCAATATCTCATATTTGTACCCATACAAAGCTGAGGAAGCAGGGACAGGAGGTGAGCAGCCAGTGATCCAGTGGATGAAGCAGATGCCAGTTGAAAATAAGCCTCAGATGGAGCGCATACTGGATAAAAGAGTGAGCAAGAAGACCAGGCAAAAACAATACCTTGAGTATTTGGTCAAGTGGAAGGACCATCCAGTTGAAGATGCCAGCTGGGAGAATGAAGCAAAGATCCATAAGCATGGACACACAGTGCGTGAGCTCATGGACAAGAACCCATGAAATTTTTCAAGCCAGGGAGTATGATGTAGGAGCATCTCAAGCGAGCAAGCGCAGAAGGCAAAAGGTAGCTGGACAAGTGCCAGCGCAGATTTTGAAATTACCTTGAAGTTGATGTGCAATCTTAAATGAAGTCATTAAGAAGAAGCGCACTTGTAAATGTAACGGACCTTGAGCGATTTTCTCTCGTCCTTAGTAGGTAGAAGGCATTTATGGTAGTTAATGTAAAGTAGATAGAATTCAATTCTAGATTAGACAGTTTTAGAGCGCAAGAGGGAAATGGGATATAGACACCCTCATTTGCATATTGTAACATAATTTTGGAGAGCATAGAGGAGAAGCAGAGAGCTGTGTAGCAGACTCCATGTACATAATTTTTGAATTAATACAAAGAAAGTTGTGATTCAAACTCATGGTGTTCATATATTCTCTGTGTATGCATCTTTGAATGTTGTGCTCATGAATGTTTTACTCTTTCTGTCATGCATTTGCTTTTATGTTATGTATGAATGATTTCTTGTTGATTGTTTGAAATCTGAGAGGAAAGGGTAATGGAATGAGTTTCAATTGTTTCTCTATCTGAGCAAGAGTTCCTGCAAGGGGTGCAGTTGAAGTGTCCACAAGGAGTGCGTTGACAAAAGGGTTCAGATAGGGTAACTTTCGTTCTAATTCACACAAAAGTGTAGTTGGGCACAGGAGCCATGCAAGGAGTGCGCAGGCCAAGTGAAGTCTCAGGGTTGCAAGACTGAGTGAAGAATTTAGAGACTGTTGCTACAGGGGTGCACAGGGTCGAAGGGATTTGAGCACTTGAAAGTGTTTGAAATTTGCCACAAGGAGTGCATGCAAGGATTATTCTAAAAGAAGCAGAGCATAGAAGCTCAAAAGGATTTGAAGTCTTCAAAGGTCATTGAATATAGGTGAAGAGACCAAGTATTTTGAAGTTGGGAAGAAGGCGTAGCGATGTCGAACCCAGGAAGCTCTCAGAGGAAAGAATGGACGGTCGAAATTCTCGGTGGAGAATCTGCGAAGTCCCATGAGTCGTTAGATCTCACAGAGGAGCGAGGGAGTTATGATGAAAGCGTCAAAGGGTTCAAAGCTCAGGAGGGGCAGGAACATCAATCCAAGCCACAAGGGCCGTTGGATTTACGCGTGGATTTCTTGTATCGGGTTTTCGTGGGTGGAAGTCCCGTAAACCTTACAACGGGAATCGTGATATCCTGAATCGCGAAGTCCCAAAAACTAAGGGGATTGTGTGGGCCATAGCGAAGTCAGTAAGAGGACAGGTGGCAAACCATTGGCATGGAGTCAACCTCCGTTGACCGTTTTGAATTTTCGTGAAGAGTGAAGTCCCGGAAACTTCGCATTAGGATTCGTGATACTACGAAGTCCAAAGTGCTGATGAAGTGAAGTGGCGTTGAAAATTCAACCGCGCTAGTGTATTGGATTTTTGGAAAATCAGGATTCAGGAGTCGAAGAGACAAGTTTCTCAACATCACGATCTCCGAAATCTCGACAAGGGAAAATCCCAAAAAGGAAAGAAGAAAAGGTCAGCGTTGACTGATTTGGGTTTCGGGGATCCAAGAGACCAACGCTTGACCACGGGATTCGCGAAGTTGCGAAGTCCGATCTCCCAAAGTGTAAAGAGGGGATCCCATGAGAGTTTGTTGTGGGTGCAGATTTCCCGATAGGGAAATAGAAGATTCGTTTAGAGTTCTTTGGGCCGGTGGTAAAGGAAAGATCCTATGCTGACGTGGACCTTCCGACCTATGGTTTGAGAGGGAGCGTGCGTCGGCGTTATCATGAGAGTGTTGTTAGCACTCTGTAAATATTGTCCCTCTGAATAGACAAATGATAGAGGTAATTGTTTCAACCAGCTTTAGAGCTGAGGCACTAGCCTGCCCAACTCAGAGAGGGCTCTCTCATGTCACTTGATATATCTATGGAAATCGATGGCTAGATTTGATTTGTTTGGGAGATTTTTAATAGATTTGTTGGCGAAGAAGAGGGGAACACTATGGGATATGGAGTCAAAATTATGAAAGTGAATGAAGACAATGCATAGACTGATAGAACTCTCCAGAGGAAAAAGGCTAAATAAGGCGATGAATATGAGTTATTCTTGAAATAAAAAGATGTGTAGGAAGATAAAGAAGACAAATAACTGCATCATAGCGTTGTTGAAATGAATTTTGAATAAGTTAAGAAGACAATCACATAGTTTAAATTGCTTAGACCAAGAGTGTCATAGGACGAATTCTGGGCCTTTAAACTCTTGAATTTAAATAGAAGAAAATTTAAATGAAATGACATGATACAGGAAATACATACGATGAAATGAAACAAAGCTCATATCACCACCCGTTAAAATATTTTCATAGAGACTTCAAAATATTATGCATTTGTATTCAATTCAGATTCATAAAATTTACAAATAAAGTTTGATACAACCAAAAAGGTGCTCTTACACTTCTACCAAAATTGGCTAATTCAAGCCTCTTAGTACTTATACAATTTGATAAAAAATAACTGAAACTGAAATGTTTTAGCTTCTATAACAGTTTCGGTATACGAAATGACTTATAATCAATAAAAAAAAAGAAACGTTTCACCATCATGAATAATCTCTATGACCACCTAGTTGCTTCCGCTACACCTGGTCCACTCTGTACTTTCGTTAGGTCTGGTAAGATGGGTGACAACTAGAGATCATCTGTTGGTTCTGGGGATGTGGCATTTTGTCTTTCCCAATTGTATAAGTTCCTTCCATTGCACATCAGAGGGGATTTCATAGTCCATCATTTCTTTAATCAAAATTTCCAGGTCGATGCACATTGCATAGGACATGATTGCCATGCTGAATTTCATTGTTTTGAATTTGTTCATAATTTCAAAATCAGTAGCTAAGTGTTCTACCAAGATAGGACCCTTCAGACTTTCTTCCATATATTCAAACTTGGAATGGTCCATCCTGCATTGCATGAGAAGAGTGTGGTAATCTTCATGCTTGTACAATGAGCCTTTACCATCCCAGAATGAGGGGAGGCCTTTAGCAAACAATTGTTCGAAGGCGTCTTTAAACTCTTGTATTCTATGGTCCATTTGCATAGCTTTGTTATGAACCGATATGAGTAGGTTGTGTTTGGAAATGATTATCTTGGCTGAAATGATTAAAGTGGTCCTGTCTTTAAAAATTTGGATGGAAGCTTTGCGCCAAATCTTCGAACATTCGACTGCTTCAAATACTCATAGAATAATGCCTGGGGTCCCTCCTTTTATAGGCATCTATTTCCATCAGGGTTTGGAGAAAAAAGGTTTTATATGAACCACCCTTAGCCCCGATGTGTCTCATAGAACGTCGTGTGTCCATGATTTAGACCTAGGTAGTTTTCTCCAATCCGCCCTTTGTCGGCTAATTCTCGCGCTACTTCGATTGCCGAATTGTACCTTGGTTGTTCATCTGGGTCATTTCAAGATCTACAGTCAGCGTCTTGCCCAATGAATTTGACATCGGAGGTTGAAAAATGTGGTTTTGGTTATAAATCCCTCCTTTTCGATATACTTCTAAGGGCACCACATGTCCCACAAAAAACCGTGACGATTTTCCTTGCCCCACCCTCGACCACTTAATCTTTGTGCAAGTTGTATCTCTGATACACATCTCGGCTGTTGATTTGGGCTGCCTTTGAGATAGAAGGTCATCTAAGATTTATTCTTCATATCTCTGCTACTTCGTCTAAACACCACCAAATATAGACGGGTCCTCTAAATTTATCACAGCTCTGTGGTGATTTAATCCATCATAAAATTTCTGAAACTCGGACACCGGCTGGGAAGTATATGGTGATAACATTGGCTCCAACTGGGGATGCTATCCTCCCCACGAGGTAGCAAAGAACTATAGACCAAGTGCCTACCCATTGGGCTGTAAGCTTATGTGTGTGATCTGAATCTCTTCATTTTATTCAAAAACTTCAAACTACTTAGCACGGCTCAGGGCCTTCACCTCTGGCTTCAACCATGTTTTTTTTATCTCAATCTTAATACTTAAAGAAAAACAAAAATGAAAAGTGGTCATGTACAATGGATGGTGGGTGAAGATATTTTAAACAATGTAGTGCTTGAGGAACCTGCCATTCATAGGCCCTCCTTCGGTGGGTTCTCCATTACTATCCTCCAAAAAATAGGCAATATTCTCGTGGTAAGCTGTAATTTTGAACGGGCCCAGCCACAGGTGATCGAATTTTCTTTGTTTTCCCTTGTTTTCTTTCATGGCATCCCACCTCAGTACCCAGTCTCCAAGTTTGAAGTCATCCACTTTGGTACATCTATTGAAATCTTCCTTGATTTTCTCTTGATGTAGTTGGGCGTTGTTGAAAGCCTTTTCTCTGATCTGCTGCAAACTGATGAGTTCATACTCCCTTCTTCAACTGACATTCATCTCTGCTTCTTACTCTTGTAACAACTTCATCACTGGCAATTTGAGTGTCGTATGAAATATGGCTTTTGTACTGTAGATGATCTGGAAAGGAGATGTGGAAATGGATCTCTTTGGGGATATCCTATCCACCCAGAGCACATGAATGAGCTTCTTGTGCCACGCCTTTTTATTCTCCTGCAACAATGTTTTTATGATTTTGATCAGGCTTTTGTTTGAAGACTCAGCCAATCCATTTCCTTACAGGTACTATGACGTGGAATGGCCAAGAGTAATATTGTAATCACTGTAAAGTTTCTCAATTTTTTTAGATTTAAAATCCACTGTGTTGTCTGTTATAATCTTGGCCGGACATTCGAACCTGGATAAGATATTTTCTTCTAGAAACCGAATGATAATGTCATCTGTAGCTTGTCTGGTAGGAACAACTTCAATCCATTTGGTAAAATAATCTGTTGCAGTCCGGATCTATTTGTGTTGAGTCAAAGATTGTGGGTGTATCTCTCCTATGAAATCCAGGCCCCATTGCCTGAAAGAAGCTTCTACTGAAATGGGCTTCAATGGAAGAGACTGTAGCTTTCCTTTCCCATTGAATATTTGGCATTCATGGCACTTTGACACCTCCTTGTAAACATCAGGGAAAATACTAGGCTAATAAAAACCAACTCTCAAAATTTTGTGTACAGTTGTCTTCCAATAATGATGACCTCCATAGTCTCCTTTATGGAATTCTATGATGGTCCTTTCTACTTCTTCCTCTATCAAAAATCTCAATAAAATTCCTCCTGGGTCTTTCCAGTACAGTAATCCATTGACAATGCAGAATTTTTTCGCTTTCAGTTTTAAGAACCTAGCCTTTGTTTTGTTATATTCAGGAGGAGCTTGCAGAATTTTTAACACAAAGATAATGTCCACATACCATGCAGAATCAATAAATTTCTGAGACATTTATGGAGTCTCCTTCTCTTCCTCTGTTGTAATTTCTAACATGTTTGTAGATAAATTTATTCCTAAAAGTTCACAGTTTGTTTGTGCCATTAGTCTAGCAAGTCTTTGTCCTTTGATCAACTTTGTGGGCTTGATGTCGAGATCATATTCTAATAGCACTGCAATCCATTTTCCCCTCTTTCCTTCAAGATCGGGTTGAGTTAAGATGTCCTTTACTGAGCTGTTGGGGACATAAGAAATAGTATGTGAATGTAGAATATACACCCTGAATTCTTTCAATGCTTTGACCAAATCATACGCCTACTTTTCCATGATGTCATATTTTAACGGAGTGTCTCTCAATGTATTACTGTAGTATGCTATGGGATTCTCAAAATTCTGGTCATCTTTCTGGAGTAATACCCCTGCAATTGTGTGTTCTGAAGCAAAAGAGAAAAGTATGAAATCTTTCTCAAAATTAGGACTAGCAAGCATAGGAGCCTTTGTTAATGCTACTTTGATGTCCTCAAAGGAATTTCTAGACTCAGGAATCCATTTGATTTCATTTCCTTTCTTTAACATGTTGGTGATATGATTTATGATCTTTGCTAAATTAGGAATAAATCTTCTCAGGAAATTTACTTTACCTAGAAAGGATTGTACTTCCTTTTTGCTTCTGGGTATGCCAATCTTCAAGATACCTTCATCTCTGATGGGGTCTACTTTTATCCCTTCCTTAGAAATAAGAGTTTCCCTTCGTCCATGGAAAAGTTTGAGTTTTTTGGGTTGAGTGATATGCCAAATTTTATGCATTTCTCGAACGCCCTTCTGAGATGTTTGATGTGCTCCTCGTCTGTAGTAGAATACATAGTAATATCATCTAGGTATATAATGATGAATTTATCTTTTTCATATGAAAATTCTATGTCCATAGCCCTTTGAAATGTTGCTCCAGCATTCATAAGTCCAAATGGAATTTTGGCATACATGAATGTTCCCCAAGGTGTGGTGAATGTTGTCTTTTCTTGATCATCAGGATGTACCATGATCTGGTTGTATCCAGAGAAACCGTCCAACATTGACATATTTTGAGAGCCCACTACCTTCTGTAGAATGTGGTCCATTTTGGGCAAAGGGTAGTTATCTTTAAGAGATACCTTATTTAGATTTCTTAAGTCCACAAACAGTCTAATCTCCCCACTCTTTTTTCTGACATGTACTAGATTTTCTACCCATTTGGAGAATCTTAGGGACACTATGATCTTTTCTTCAAACAATTTCTTCACTTCTTTCTCTATCAATGGTAACAACAAAGGGTTTATTCTTCTCAATTTTTTCTTAAATGGCTTGTGATCTTCTTTTATCAGGATGACATGATGGATTATACTAGTATCATAAACTTTCAAGTCATCATAGCTCCGAGAAAAAACGTCAGGGAATTCTTTCATCAATTTTACATACCTCTCTTGTACTTCACGTATGAGCTTCTTTGACATTTTAATGATCTTCGGGTCTTCTGGAGTACCAATGTTACAATCCTCCATGTCCTCTTCATCTACTGTGATCTTTGGACTTCTGGCCACATCGTTGTTATCAAAAGGTTTTTCCAATGGTACCAGGCCTTTGGGGATAACATTGATTTTCAGCTACATGATATCTCTGCCAGCAATTTGATTGTCAAAGTATACTTCTTTGGTGAAAAAAGTTGCATCTACTTCATCGTCGTAACATTCATCGATGTTTAAATTCTCGAACTCATTTTCCATCCTCAGGAAGATTTCTATCTGTTTATCATCTTCGAAGACTTGCTAGTGTTTCATATTATCTGGTACTGCCCGTCTGTACTTGACTTCAACCTTGTATCTTTTTTCAAGAAAAATTGGGACTTTGAACACTGTCGTTGAAGTGGCTAGTGCATCTGCAACTTGATTCTTCTCTCGTGGGATTGCTGAAAGGTTGCATTTTGAAAATTTCTCAAGAAGTTCTAATACCAGATTTTTGTAATCCCTCAGTCTAGGATGTCTGGCCTGGTAGATACCTTTAATTTGATTTATGATCATTTCATAATATCCAAGTACAATGATCCTTTTGGTGCTCATCTCTTCCAAGCCTTTCAATCCCAATATTAACGTCTCGTATTCAGCCATATTATTTGTACATTCAAAATTGATTTTGTAAGAGAATAATTTTGCATCTCATGTGGGGTGATTTATCCACATGCCAGCTCTAGATCCTTCTCTACATGTATCTCCATCGAAGTTCATTTTCCATATCTAATCATCTGGGTCACCCTGTTGTTCTGATATTTCTTCCAACTGTTTCCTGGGTATACCTTTATCTTCCACGACTATTTTCGTCTCTTCTACTCCTGAGCATATATCATTGAAGAAAATGGAAGGCCCCAGCTTAGTTCTTATTGAGTATATAGGGTGGTTGGTAGGTTGTGATTTGTTGTTGACCATATAGTTCAGTAGAACTTCCCTGTACAATATTTTGTCTTGACCAAAGACAGGAATCGTGGCATATGACATGTCCATCTAGAGGGTTGCTTTCAGTTTTGCATCCTGTGATCTAGACAATAGCATGCCAAATTTTAGAGGGATATCAATGACCACTACGTCCATCACCATGTTATTTGCTGGGATTTGTGCCAAGGAAATGACCATGTCCTTTATCATGCCAAGTCATTTCAACTTCCTTGAATCAAAAGAGAACATATCCTTGTAAGGCCTTGTGACCTCAAGGCCAAGTTGGTCCATGACCACTTTAGGCATCAAATTGTGAGATGTTCCAGAGTCCATCATAGCATTGTGTAAGGTCATGTCATGGATTTTTAAGCTTACATAGAAAGGGGGAACTTCTTCATTTTCACCACTTTCTTCTAATCTCGGCCCAAATAAAATGGTTGGGTAGTCGTCTTGTATGTTTAGAGTATCATAGGTTTGTCCCATCTTAAGCATCTTGATGATCCAACTTCTATATTTTCTATTTCTGATCAATTCATTAAAGGGTACCGAAATCTTAATCTTAGCCATCTCACTTTCGAAGTCAAAAGAGGATGGAGTTTTTTCTACCTCTTTAGGGACAGTTTCTTTTCTTGTCAATATTTTCTTCGGTGGTTCCTCTTTCTTCTTGCCCTTATCTGTAACATATTTTGCAGTGGATTCTTTCATAGTGGAATCTTTTTGGGGCTGATTGGAAGAGGGTCTGTTACTCTGAGCGTCTTTGGTGAGGTTTACCTTTGGGAGGTTACCTTTCGAAGGATTTTGAGGCACCTTTTGATTTCAGAGATTGTATTTCCTTTGGAATTGCATGATGGCATTATACAATCCGGTATCGTAATCTTTGTTTTCTACTGATAACCTCTCCTCTTCATATTGCAAGAAGATTTCACTCGCATCCATGAACTAGTCATGTTATTCCTTGGTAAAAAACATATTCAATTTCTTTGTCATCATAGTAGTTTACATTATCTTCAAAATATTCATCATAATCTTCATTCATATAATTATTCTGAAAAGGGGGTCTAACTTATTGTTCTCCCTGATTTCCTTGATTCCCCTGATTTTTTTGGTCTGCTTGAGTTGCCTGATTACCCTTATTCCTTTCCTCCCTTTGTCAAATTTGTGGACCGGTGGGTCTCCTCAGATTCTTGGGTGGACCATCGCCCTGTTCCCTAGGGTTAGGTCTATTTCCTAGTGCCATTATTTCCATCATCCTTTCCATTTTTCTCATCATCGCTTCGAACCTTTCTTCTGATGTTTGCGACGTGGAAATTTGTGCTTTATCCTGAGTTTTGCCCATGTTTGTGCCAGGATTAGCTTTCATTTTTCCTGAAACCATTAGGTTTAATTTGAATTCAATGGCATCTATCATCATATCACCTGGCGTGGTAGATCTTCACTCCCTCAATAATAAAGCAAAATCATTTTCGAAAGAATCGGCATATCTGAGCTTAGCCGCTTTAGGTGGGGGTTTTACTTCATCAGGAATTGCATTATATACCTTCATGAATCTATCTGAAAACTCTTGCACTATTTCATCAAGGGACCTCTTCTTATTATTGTAGTGTGTCAACAATTGAAGGGGGTTTTTCTTATCTCCCCATCTGGCAAGGAAGAGTGTCTCAAAAGCTGCAAAATCTGCGATGCTTGCTGGTGCCAGGGATCTGAACCATTTTCTTACATCTCCTGCAAGGCTTTGTGTGAACAACCTCATTTTCACATCTACAAAATCCACCTCCTCTAAGTCTATAAGTCATTAAAATAGTCTAGGTGTTTCTAGGCCAATATGTTACCCTCAGCATCATATGGCTTAATCCTTAGGTTGTATTCCTGGGGTAAATCATGCAATACAGCAGGCAATATGAGAGGATCAAATATGGCTGCCATAGTTACTGTGAGGGTTTGGAGTGGCTATCGGTTTCGGACAGGGGGCACTACGGGTTTAACAGGAGTGGCTAGAATAAAATCTTGGAATCTTTTTTTGTCAAATAGGGTCTTGTCTAAATGGGATTCAGACCTGGTTCTGAATAGGGAGTGTTCAAACTTTAGGTCAAACTCAAGGTCGTCGATGCTGATAAATCCATCTCTAGGTAAGGAAAAATATCGGTCTGGATGTAACACAGGGGTCACTGTCCTTTCTTTTCTTCTTCAGCCAATATTTTCAAGACTAGAGACAAGGACTGCAGGCTCAGGGTCTGGGATTCTCGTAGTGTGGATTCTATTAGGAGCCAGGGTTTTTATCTCACACAGCATAGTACAAATGGTCTCTAGGTAATGGATTCACCAAGGTAAATATAATCTTCAGCCAGTAAGGTATTTGTTCCACTGTCACCCTCAGGGATCAAACTAAATCTTTAATTCATTTTCCCAGGGAAAAATTTTTGATTTCATTCCTGACAACGACGCCAAAATGTTAGCACTCTGTAAATTATGTCCGACTGAATAGAAAAATGATAGAGGTAACTATTTCAAACATATTTAGAACTGAGGCACTAGCCTTCCCAACTTAGAGAGGGATCTCTCATGTCACTTGATATATCTATGGAAATCGGCTGCTATATTTGATTTGTTTGGGATATTTTTAATAGAGTTGTTGGTGAAGAATACGGGAACACCATGGGATATGGAGTCAAAATTCTAATAGTGAACGAAGACAATGCATAGAATGATAGAAATCTCCAGAGGACAAAGGATAAATAAGGCAATGAATATGAGTTATTCATGAAATAAAAAGATGTGTAGGAAGATAAAGAAGACAAATAATTTCATCAGAGCATTGCTGAAATGAATTCTGAATAAGTTAAGAAGACAATCACATGGTTTAAATTGCTTAGACCAAGAGTGTTGCAGGACGAATTCTGGACCTTTAAACTCTCCAATTTAAATAGAAGAAAATTTAAATGAAATGACAGGCTACAGGAAATACATATGATGAAAGGAAACAAAGCTCATATCACCACCCATTAGAATCTTTTCATAGAGACTTCAAAATCTTCTGCATTTGTATTCAATTCAGATTCAGAAAATTTACAAATAAAGTTTGATACAACCAAAAAGGTACTCTTACACTTCTATCAACATTGGCTAATTCAAGCCTCTTAGTACTTATACAATTTGATAAAAAATAATTGAAACTGAAACGTTTCAGCTTCTGTAACAGTTTTGGATGTAAGTTTTGGTATACGAAATGACTTACAATCATTAATAAAAAGAAATGTTTCATCATCATGAATAATCTCTTTGACCGCACGGCTGCTTTCGCTACACTTGGTCTGCTCTGTACTTCTGTTAGGTCTGATAAGATGGGTGACAACTGGAGATCATCTGTTGGTTCCAGGGACATGGAATTTTGTCTTTCCCAAATGTACAAGTTCCTTCCATTGTGCGTCAGAGGGGATTTTGTAGTCCATCATTTCTTTAATCAAAATTTCCAGGTCGATCCACGTTGCATAGGACATGATTGGCATGTTGACTTTCACTATTTTGAATTTGTTCATAATTTCAAAATTAGTAGCTAAGTGTTCTACCGAGCTAGGACCCTTCAGACTTTCTTCCATATCTTCAAATTTGGAATGGTCCATCCTGCATTGCATGAGAAGAGTGTGATAATCTTCCTGCTTATACAATAAGCCTTTACCATCCCAGAATGAGGGGATGCCTTTAGCAAACAATTGTTCGAAGGCGTCTTTAAAATCCTGTATGATATGGTCCATTTGCATAGCTTTGTTCTGAACCGATCTGAGCAGGTTGTGTTTGGTAATGATTCTCCTAGCTGAAATGATTAAAGTAGTCCTATCTTTCAAAATTTGGATGGAATCTTTGCAACAAATCTTCGAACATTCGACTGCTTCAAATACTCATAGAATAATGCCCGAGGTCCCTCATTTTATAGGTGTCTATTTCCATCACAGTTTAGAGAAAAGTGGTTTTAGATGAACCACCATTAGCCCCGATGTGTCTTAGATAAAGCTGCATGTCCATGATTTAAACCAGGGTAGTTTTCCCCGGTACGCCCCTTGTCGACTAATTCTCATGCTACCTCGATCGTCGAATTGTACCTCGGTCGTTCATCTGGGTCATTTCAAGATCTATGGTCAGCGTCTTTTCTAATGAATTTGACATCGGAGGTTGAAAAAGGTGGTTTTGGTTAGACAACCCTCCTTTCCGATATACTTCTAAGGGCACCACGCATCCCGCAAAAAACCATGATGGTTTTCCCCACCCTTGACCACTTAATCTTTGTGCTAGTTATATCTCTGATACACGTCTCAGCCGTTGATCTGGTTCGCCTTTGATATCGACGACCGGTTGAGATTTATTATTCATATCTCCACTACTTTGTCTAAACTTCGCCAGATATAGACGGGTCCTCTAAATTTATTATAGCTCTGTGGCGATTTAATCCATCATAAAATACCAAAACTTGGACACTAGCTGGGAATTATATGGTGATAACAAGTGTCATCTGCAAAATAATGATAATAGCTTTGAGGTGGGCATACCCATGCTCGGGATAAACTTAAGCATGGTTGCCAATCAAGTACACTGCAGAGCCATGTCATATAAAATAATCCTAACTACATGAAAAATATGAATGTTTATATAAAGTGTAGTCCTGAACAATACACAATGGATCTACATCTCAGAATCATCTAAAGATATACAATTATAGTATGATATGCATCCTCAGGATGCATCAATGCATGTGGCTGGAGATGAGAACTTCATAGCTTGAGAAACAACTTCAAGATCTTCAAAACTCGGGTAGGATTATAATAGGAGTGTAAGACTCACTACTCTAAGGTCTTCGACATGCCTTTAAGGAAATATTGGAGGACATCGATCATCAAGCACAGAACTTAATTGATTTTGAATTCGAACTTGACTGGATTCTTGAGATGGTTGACTCATGAAAGTCAAGATATCAACTGCAGAATGGACAACTTACGTTGGATAAAATTTCCCTTGGAAAAAAGCATGACAAAATGATGAGACTTAGGAAGCATATTATTATCATAAGTTTGTGATATAGGAGGCACCACAAACTCTCCATATGTTTAGAAGAGTAACCAAATGGAGGAGGAAATATCTCTATGTAACGAGAACAACTTCCTAAGTTCATACTAAATCATATTTCTTTTAGAAAAAGCGGAAGGATGTTCTTTATCCAAGGGTGACTATCTTGCTGTCGATAAACGAGAGTGCATATCTTGTCCCCTCTTTTTGGAATATTTTATTTTTTTGTCTTTTTCAAATTTTTAATGAGCTTAAAAAGGAATAAAAGAATGCTACATTAAAACAGAGGAATGAGTGTCACGGGAAAGAAAAATAGTTCCAAGCTCATGGATAATATTGATGATCAGTACAAGGAGACATGTGCAGGATAAGGACACTCGGGAAAATTCCTCCATGGGTCAAGGTGTTAGAATGTAAGGGAAAAAGTGCTACAAGGATTGCATCTAAGGAATGCTTTATAGGTTTAGTAATAGAAACATGAAGCTAGAATTAGGCCAAAGATGTAAGGATGAGACATGCAATGTGATTACATCATGACACAACAATAATCCTTCCATGTGAAGTTTTGCGAGCCCGGAGAATGAAATCTCGGTGGTTTTTCATGTTTAGAGAGTCTAAAAAACACTAAAAGAATACTCCAGAGTGTTCCTTTTTTGTAATTAGTCCAGTCAGTTCAAAAAAGGGTTAAACCTATACCAAAAGGACGTCTCCTCAAAACCATTTTAACGAGTGTGAGAGAGACAAGATCACTCGTCTATCTTTTCAATTTTAAGGAGTTTGAACTATGGAATCACCTCCCTTTTTGAAATTTAGTCCCCTTAGCCTGAAAATGTATAAAAAATAACTTAAGAGAACTCTCGTAGAGATACATGTCTCTCGAGGTGTACCTTTTTCCTTGGTAATATATTGGCCGGAAAATGGGTTAAACTTATGCCAAATAGATATTCCTTCTGAACCAATTAATGAGTGTGAAAGTAAGAAGGTCACTCGGCAATATTTTCATATTTTGGAAGTCTGAAAATAGATTAACTATGGACTTAGAGGGGGTTCCTTTTGTTGGCATTATTGTTCAGTGTTTTATTGGTAGCATAGAAGTGTATAAACAGAGCATTAGTTAGCCTTGTGGAGTTAGTTGGCATTGTTATTTATGGAAGGTGTAGTTGTCATTGCAGAGCATTTGTTAGCGCATTGTTATTTATGGCAGGTGTAGTTGTCATTGATGGAAAAATAAGAAAAACTATAACTAAACAATCTTATTTATCACCACAAATGGCGCATACACATGTTTTGAAGAGAAAAACTATAACTAAATAGTCTTACCACAAATGGTGCATACATATGTGTTGAAGATATGGATATACTAATGTAAATAAAAGAAAAGAAATCAATGGTTGAGCAATGGGATCAGACATTGCAAAATTCCATCACTGAGAGGGAATGGCACAGTTTTCAGTCTTAAGAATTAATAAAAAATTAAGTAAATAACCCTGATGGTCATAATTAAAAAACTATAAGAAAGGCTCTAAAGGATCAATTCATAGTTCTAATGGTTATAAATCAACGGTGTGGATTTTTCAAGAAATATAATCTGAGGGAAGTTGTGCATTCTCTTCTCTTGACCTATCATGATCAAACATGAAGTAATTTATCAGTTACAATTAGTTACAGAGGTTCAAACTATTTTTTATTATATAACACTCTTGCTATGAAGCGTATGAGAGATAGGAGAGATATTGGAGCGTGAGTTGTAACTCTCAATTAGTAAGGAGGATTTGTATGGTATCTTTGTGATTGAAAATGAATAGAACAAAATATACACAGTTATGATGAAAGATGAGAAGATTGAGGCAGAGATGCAAAGATGACATTTGTGTAGAGTCGATTATGACATTGAAGGCAAATCAAACACAGAGGAAGTTCAGAGGTATGTAATGATTAGATAAGTGTCAAGGTGTTGTCTCTAAAATTGGAGAGTTCATTACGTATAGATATGTCAATGAAATTCATAAATTGAGTTACAGAATTTATGACAGAGTCTATAAAAGAATAATTGAATTACAGACTAGATTTTGACAGAAATAATTTTTCAGAGATTGAGTTGCAGGATTAAATTATTCAGAGGATAAACAAATATTATATTAAATGTATTATGACAGTGACTGGTGCTTATGATTACTTTGATTGATATTGTGATTTATTAAAGTATAGAGGTTGGTGTCCTAAATTTTCAAGGGTTGTAGGGAGGTGCAAGAAATGATTTCATTCCTTATGATTCAAGTTGGTGCTTGAACTCATAAATTTGTGGCTTCCTTCTAGTTGCAACTAGAGAACCAGGGTGGAAGGGAAGAGCTAGGGATATTGAGTCTCATTTCAAGTTGAAGCTTTCATTCAGACAGTAGGAGTTGTATTTCAGTTGGTGCTGAACAAATGGAGGTTGTAGCCTCATCTGAGTAGTTTCTCAGATAAAATATAATGTAAAGAGAAGTTGGTGCTTGCCTTACATTTAAAAGAAGAAGAGGTTTTTCCCTTTATGGGTTTCCTCATAAAATTATTGTGTCACTATTTATTTGATATGTATAATTGTATATTATTACATGCTGAGATAAGCTATTCATAAGTAAAGAGGCAGATTGTGTTAAAAGAATTAAAATCAGTAAATTTTGTTACTAACTG
>SNQJ01S0010133.1:48418-99803 GCA_010110895.2 Picea sitchensis
TTAGTCTGACCGGTCCAAAAATTGGTATCAGAGCGAGGTTACTTCAAGATTTAGTTTAATCACTGGAATTTTGATCCTTAATAATGGATAGGAAATCTTATTTTACTAAACATGGATTACCTATGTTTGATGGACATAATTGTGCTTTTTGGAGTATCAGGATGAAGTTGTTTTTGTAGTCTCAAAGAGTAGATGTTTGGAAAGTTGTGTTGAATGAATATAAGGCTCCAACAACAGTTCCAACAGATTTTGCATGGAAGAAACTCTATGAAAGTAATTCCAAAGATATGTATACAATACTTGGAGGATTGCCAGGTTCAGAATTTGCTAAGGTAATGCATTGTGAGTCAGCAAAAGAATTATGGGACAAACTGAAGAAGTTATATAAAGGAGATACTAAGGTAAATAATTCTAAATTACAATCATATAGAAGTCATTTTGAAAGTTTAAAGATGGAAGAATCTGAAGGTATAGCTACCTATTTCTTACGTATTGATGAAGTAGTCAATACTATGAGAGTTTTAGGAGAAATAGTTGAAATTGTTATTATTGTGCAAAAGGTACTTAGATATTTACCTGCAAGATTTGATCCCAAAATATCTTCTTTAGAAGAAATAACTAATATTTCTACTTTACTATTGGATGAGTTGCAAGGAATACTAACAACATATGAGATGAGGACATCTAATGAGAATCCTTCCAATAAGGAAGAAGCTTTCAAGGAAACAAAGAAGAACAAGAAAAAGGTTGAAACAGAAACCAATAATCATGAGGATTTAGAAGAAGACATGGAAGAAGCTAACTTTGTCAAAAATCTAAAAAGAGGTACTGACAAGTACAAAGGTAAACTTCCACTCAATTGCTTTAATTTTGGTAGAATAGGGCATTTTGCTTCTAAGTGCCCTTTCAATAAACATTACGATGGAGAAGAAGAAAGTAATAGAAAAAACAAAGAATATAATAAAATGTATAAGAAGCCATTTCAAAGAAATTCTTATAAAAAGAAAAGTCTATTCATCAAAAATAATAGTGAGTCCTCAGATATAGATTAAAGTAATGAAGGTTCAGATATAAGAATTTTTATGTCTATAGAAAATCAGAATGATGAACTTATTGAAGAAGAAGAAGGTGAAGTTGACCTGGAAGATGAACTTGTAAGTGCTTTGTCTGAATTAAAGAAAGTAAGAAGAGAATGCAAACAATTTAAAAGAGATATTGAGAGCTTAAATCAAGAATTATAAAAGTCAAACAATTTGATTGAAAGCACCGAGATCATGTTAGTTGACTTAAAACTCAAAATATAAGAGGCTAGAGTGACTGAAGAAACTCTAAATAATATACTTGCAGAAAAGGATAAGGAAAATGAAGGTTTAAAACTTGAAGTAGTTTTATTAAGAAAGAAAGTACAAGAAAATAACATAAATCATAGTTCTCAAGTGTTGGATCAAATTATCTGTAGTCAAATATCAACTTATGATAAGACTGGAATTGGGTATAAATCTAAAGTTACTAATACAAGATCTAGCTCAAGTTTTGAAAAAGCAGGTACAAAGCATACAAATGAGAAAAACACCTAAAAGCATAAGGGATCAGAAAAGCAAGAAGATAATCAGGCTTCAACAGTGCATAGAAAAAGTTATGGTAGAAATCAAAACAGGTTTGAAGGTTACTATTTCTTTTTTTATAAGTATGGACACAAAGCAACTTTCTGCAATGCATTTTCAAGAAACATAAGTGCACATAACAGTCATGGCATATCTGGATTTGAATATGGAAGAAGACATGATAAATATATTCAAAACAATGTGAACAACTCACATAACAGATTTGATGCTTTGAAATTTGAAGTTGAGTGTTATAGGGGTAATAACTTTGGACATATTTCAAGAAACTATCTAATGATTTTTCAAAAATCTATTATAAACCAATACACAAATAAGAAAACTAGTTATTGGAAAAGGAAGAATGATCATTTAGAAATTGAAGAGTGAAAACTTTCTTTACAAGCTGATCATAAAGTTAAATGCTGTGTGGACAGTGGATGCTCAAAACATATGACAGGTAGAAAACAAATCTTTGTTTCTTTAGATGAAAGAAAAGAAGGTACAATCACATTTGGTAATGAACAATCAGCTCGCATAGTTGGAAGAGGCATTGTTTGTTTGAACAATAAAGACATAATGATTGAAAATGTTTTACTGGTTGAAAATATGGAACATAACTTGTTGAGTGTAATTCAAACATTTGATAAAGGACATTTTATGATATTTGATTCTAAACAGTGTCAAATAAGGGATGTTAAAACAAATCAATTAGTTGGAACAACTATAAGAACATCAAATAACATTTATATTTTAGATGATAAGGATGAAAATTGTTATCTTGGACATGAAGATGAGAGATGGTTATGGCATAACATACTTGGACATATTAACTTTGACAATCTGATTCAGTTAAATAAAAAGGAGGCAATAAGGAACTTACTTGTCATAAAGAATCTTTCCAACTCTTTTTGTAAACAATGTCAACATGGTAAACAGACTAGAGTCAAGTTTAAAACAAAGGAATATTCTACAACAAAAACTTTGGAAATAATACATGTTGATGTGTGTGGAACTATGAGGACAACATGTTTAACTGGTGAAAGATACTTTATGTTATTTGTGGATGATTTTACTTGGATGACTTGGTTGTTTTTGTTGAAAAAGAAGTCTGAAACATTTAGTTGCTTTCAAGTTTTCAAAAAATTGACTGAAAATGAAATTGATATAAAGATTAAGTGTTTAAGGTCAGACAATGGAGGAGAGTTTGTGTCAAATAAATTTAACAATTACTGTGATGAAAATGGCATTAAAAGGCATTTCTCTATTACAGAAACACCTCAGCAAAATGGTGTTGTTGAAAGGAAAAATAGAACTGTTATGGAGATGGCAAGAACAATGTTAAATGAGTCCAGATTGAATGGTATGTTTTGGCCTCAATCTATTCATACTATTGTACACATCTTGAATAGAAGTTTGCTATGAAATAATACTAATAAAACACCCTATCAATTATGGAAAGGAAGACCAGCAAACATAAAACATTTTAGAATTTTTGGGAGTAAGTGTTGCATTAAAAGAATTGATAAAAATCTGGGAAAATTAGATTCTAGAACTGATGAAGGCATATTAGTTGGATATTCATGTTCAAAAAAGGCTTATAAATGCTATAATTTTGGATTAATAAAGATTGTTGAATCTACAGATGTAAAGTTTGATGAGTCCTCATTTTTGAAATCCAAATCTAAACAAAAGGATCAACAAATACATGAAATATATGACAAGCATAAGATGGATAAAGAACTAAGTGAAATAGAAGAAACTGAGGCTGATGATAATGAAAAATTAACTCTTACATCAATATAGGGCACAACTCCATCCAAAAGCATAACTCCATTTAAGACTCCAAGCAAAAGAATACAGAAGAATCATCCTGAAGAACAAATCATTGATGACATAAATTCAGGTATTGGAACAAGAAGTAAAAGGCTAGAATCCACTTCAACTCATGAACAAGTATCACTACTTTATTTGATTGAACCCAAAAATATTGAAGAAGCAATTAAAGATGAATACTGGATGAAATCAATGAAAGAAGAGATTAGTCAAATAGAAAGTAATAAAACATGGGAATTGGTTCCTATACAATTGAACAAGAATGTTATTGGGGCTAAATGGGTTTTCAAAAATAAGATGGATGAAGCAGAACATGTATTATCACCAAAATTTCATCTGCAAATGGTTACAAGAATCCAGCATCTTAAAAACACTCATTAGTTCACTCATGGACCAAAAATGCATCTCCAAAAGGTCCAAAACTATACAACCAACAATAAAATCAGCATGCGCTAAAAATACACAAGGCACGCGCGCATGTGCGACAGTCAAATATCATCAAAAAAGAACACATGCGCCTGATGCACGAAT
Source organism: Picea sitchensis (assembly GCA_010110895.2). Lineage (NCBI taxonomy): Eukaryota > Viridiplantae > Streptophyta > Pinopsida > Pinales > Pinaceae > Picea > Picea sitchensis. The sequence continues at coordinate 52,387 of SNQJ01S0010133.1, forward strand.
GTGAATGCAAAAAGCCGTGCACTCCTCAAAACGGCACATTTATGATATTGTTTGGCTTTCCACCCACTTCTGGTTCATCTTCCAAGTTGATATGACATCCAAATCTTGGTTGAATCTGACTGGGGGGGTGGTCAAAGACCTAAAGGTGCCCTAGAGGACCCCTTATTCTCATGAATAACTGGGTGCATAATACCTCAAAGCTATGCTATAAAAGAAATCCATGTGTGCACTATATTTTCAAGGAATTCATTTGTATTGTTATATTGTTGATATTCTCTTGGAGGATCCTCTCTCCTTATCAAGAGCATGCTAGTACCATTTTAGTTAGCCATTCATATCACCTCTAGATTGGATGTGCTTCAGATTCTCTTCACCATTTCATTTTAGTTCCTTAATTGTAAGAAGAGCTCAATATTTGAGGGTCCAAGATCCCTCCCTTGGAGGAAAAGGGGACCCAAAGTCTCCCTTTCTCTTTGGTGTTTTCTTTCCACTAATACAATCCTTTCCATTGGTGGCATGATTCTTGTTTATTTCTTGTTATAATGTCCTTATGCACTCTTGTTTAATTTATTTTATCATTCTTAGTTTAATTATTTGCTTATATTTTATTCTTTATACTTCTAACTCTTTCCTCTACTATTTTCTTGCCTAGATGACCCAACTGGGATTGTAAGCACCCTTATTTTGTTCATTTAGGTGACAGAAGAGGTGCAACAGATTGGCGACTCCACTAGGGAAAGGTATCAATTTCCTACCCTGTTTGGGTTATTTTAGCTCTTTGTTTTGTTTCTTTAACTTGCAGGAACCATAATCAGCCCAAGACAACCTGCAAAAATCCAAGTTCAAAGATGAGCAGAGAGAATTTCATCCAAAATTTTCTTCACGACCATGTAACAGACAGTGCACGCATGTTTTAACCCACAGGTGTGTCTTCAGCGCATCTGTGCCAAAACCACTGTACTGCTCAGTGCTCTCTACGCACTTGTGCCCATCAGTTGTATTAAATTTGCACATTGGCACTCACAGCGCCCCTATCTATTCTACGACCCGTGCATCTGTCCATAAAATCAAATATTGTAAAGGTTTTTTTGATCTATTAAAGGCCCATAACCTTCTTAAAATTGATTCCTTGCAGATTGTAACATGCACCACACTTAGATACCCTCTCCATATGAAGGTATTAGTCAAAACATAGGCATGTAGGAGGTTAAAATCATTATTTTTCCTCTTTTTCTTTCATGTTTCCACATGGATGGCTTGCTTTGATTAAAGTTTAAGTTGGAATCATTCTACATCACATATAAAACTTGCATTGGGACCAGAAATTGGAAATCAATCGTTGAATATGCTCTTCTCTCATGCCCCAAAGTGATCGTGAGAATCAGAAAGAGATTGAGGAAAACTTTCATCTCCCTTTAAAATACAAAATCTTTAGGAGAGGACAACAGCCCCCTCGGGACTCCTCTTAGTTTATTTTTCAAACACATATTAAGATTGTAACGGGCCCATACATGCCCACATGCTACAAAGATAGTATAGTGATTGAAGTTTTCTTTCTTAGATTAAATCACTAGGGAAGTTTAAATGTTTTGTAACGAGCCCATACATGCCCACATATGCACAATCTAGGAAAGTTTCAAATCTTTCTTAGATTAAATCATATTAGGGAGTTAAAGGAATAGTAAGGACCCACATGTCCACATGCTAGTTTCCTAGGGACTTTTAAATTCCGCAAGGGTGTACCAATGGAATTTAGTTAATTAGGTAATCAAGAATTGTAAGGACCAAGCAAAGTCCACATGCAGCAAGGTGACACCTAATTTATTAAAACATATTGGCACACTTTCACTTGTTCACATAGAAAAGTCACTACTCACTCACATAGTTTTCATCTCAAAACGTGGAGGTTGAATTAAGTTTCCTCCAAAGGGATTCTGAAACACCCCATCCTTTTCTTGATGAAACTATCCAATCCCCCTTAATTTCAATGAGATTAGCTCACATCCCCAATATATAAAACAACCACATCTAAAAAATTTCTAAAAAACTCACTAAGTTTTCCACCACAAGAGGTGCCAAAAGAATTTTTTTAGTCTAGGTAGGATTTCGGGGCTAGGCATCCAAATAACTCCTCGTTATCTAGTTCTCACATCTTCAAACAATAGATGTTGTCAAATAGGGAACTTTAAATCCTCCAAGTCAAGTGTTCCTAACACCATAAGGCAAGGAGATACCTGTGAAGGGTTGAAGGCCAAGGTCTGGTTGTTCTGTGTATTCCCCCTTGACGCACCCACCTCTTGGACGGGATCCTACCCATGACCCATTTCTTAGGCTGAAAATCTAAATGCCTCACTTTGACTAAGGTACCTAGTAACCAAGTTTTAGGAAATCTACCTAGGTGGCAATTGTGGGCTGCAATTGCATTTTGATCGGATTTTGTGTGGCTATTGGGAAATATCGTCAGTTCTTTCGGGATATGCACCCTCTATCCCTCATTATAACTGATTACTTCATCCTTCACTAGTTCTTCTTTTGGTGGCTTCAGACCCCAATGTTGAGGGCTATTGGAAGGTCTAATGATGTTTGAGAGGAAGGACATTATGTCTTTTAGGACACAAGAATTTGTTTTCTTTGTTCTCCCATGTAGACAAAATCCACCTACCCACATGTATGCTTCTTTATCAATTGATTTATGTATGTTGTTCTTGTAATTACATACGATTGTGAGATATATTGTGAAGGTCCAAGTTATACAAATTCTCTTGTTCATTAATTACTCTCATCACCAGTTGCACACATCCACTTTTCTAGTCGGACATCATAGGGGACCCACAGAATCCCCATCATTCCAGACACTTGCTAAATCTCTCCCCCATTCTAGGGGGAGTTCCTAGTATTTCCAACTCATCGTCCATACTTTCCCACACCCCTGTGAGTGCTAATGTCTTGGGATCATCTTTTCTTGGTTCCACTTTGCTTGGGTCCACTTCCCAAGGTCAAACATCCCCACACTCTCCTTTACATGGAAGTGGGGGGAAACTTCTTCTCAAGGGGGAAGTACAAACCCACCTAGTCCCCCTCAAGGGTCAGGTATGCAAAACACTCACACCATGGCCAAAACTAATCCTTTTCCACCACCTCATATGCCATACTTAGCTTCCCTCAACATATTGGATCTGAATAAACTCACCAATGATCCTATATTGCATGACCCCACATGGCCTGCAATGCCTACCAAAATGCCTTCAGACATCTCCAAGTTTGAAGGAAAAGTGGGAGATGATCCTGCCAATCATATCATGACCTTTTGATGCAAGAGCATTGCCAATAGGTAGCAAGCGCACATCGGTGTGGAGGACAATTGGACAAGTGCCAGCACATTTCTTGTCGAAATGTTTTGAAGTTTGAAAGCGCCATTTAATTAATAGGATAGTTAATAGAGGCATACTCACATTTATGAAGGAGCATTATAATCAGACCTTGAGCATCATGCTCTCGTCTGAAGTAGATAGAGGCATTTATGCATAAGTTAATGTAGGTAGATAGAATTTAATTCTAGATTAGATAGTTTTAGAGTGAAAGAGGGAAATGGGATATAGACACCCTCATTGTATAGTTGTAAGAGGATTATGTCAAGATAGAGCATAGAGCATAGAGAGGAGAGAAAAGAGATGTAGTTGGAAACACCCATGTACAAAGATTTGAATTAATAGAAAGAGCTTCGATTCAAATTCATGGTGTCGTATTTGTTCTCTGTGTATGCATGTTGAATGTTATGCTCATGGATGTTTACTTTATGTTATACATTTGTTTTATATGTTGTGTATATGATTTCATGCTTTGTGTTTGAAGTCTGAGGGAGAGTAAGGAATGAGTTTCAATTGTTTCTTTATTTGAGCAAGAGTTCCTGCAAGGAGTGCGTTGACAAGAATTCAGAGTTTTATCTCTGAAATCTCAGGAGGGTTAACGTTGTTCTCATTCTCGCAAACGTGCAAGTTGAGTACAGGAGCCATGCAAGGTGTGCACAGGCCGAGTAAAGTCTCAGAGTTTGTGAACCTGAGTGAAATTGTTGAGAGACTGTTGTCGCAGGGAGTGCACAGAGTCGAGGAGGTTCAATATTTGGAAGTATTGAAGGGTTGCCGCAAGGAGTGCGCACAGGAATTTTCCCAAAAGGACTTGGAGATTTTCAAGTAAAATCAGGAGGGATAGAGTCTTCGTAGTTGTCGAAGAAAAGAACAGAAGGTTGGTTCCTTGAGGCGTTGAAAGGAGGCATCGCAAGTTTGTGTTGCAGGCGGTTAAGTTCCATGGTAAAACATTTTGTTTAATAGTGTAGAAGTTCTTGAAGGGAGAAGCAGATGGTCGAGATTCTCCATAGAGAATTCATGAAGTCCTTCGAGCCATCAGATCTTGCAGACAAGTGGGGAGATTACGGTGGCCTTTGTTCTGAAGCACAATCCCAAGGGAAACCAAATCCATTTATCAAGATCAACATGGACCGTTGGATCTACCCCTTAAAGTTCATTTTAGGAATTCATGGGTCGAAGGACCGAAGCTTCGACGTTTGGATTCATGAAATTGCGAAGTTTGAGGTTGGCCCATGGAAGAAAAGGGTGGATGCGTGTCATTTGTTGAAAGAATTTAATACCCCATTGACCTCTCATGTTTCGGGGATTCGCGAGACAAGAGCTGGGAGTTAGACGTCGAAACTCATGAAGCAGAAAGAAGTGAAAATTGTTAGAGTTAGGCCTAGCCAGTGGTCATGCGCAAAGGGTGGTGATAAGAGAAGGAGCGTGCCTATATCAGCATTTCGGGTATCGCAATATTTGGAAGCAAGAGTTGGGAGTTTTGACTCACGAACTCGTGAGTGGCGAGTTGTGACAAGTGCTTAGGCACATTGGAAGTTTGGGTCTCGGAAGGTGAAGAGTTGAATATTTGGGAGGAGAAGTTGCGAAGTCACGAACTCTGAGGTTCCAGAAATCTCAAGAAACATGACCACATCATTTGGTCAAAAGAAGGCTGGAATTGAGGCTCTATGTTCGATCGCGTGAGCTCAATTCGTAAGGACCTGTGGAGAAGCACCATTTTGTGTATGTGTTGGATTCCCTAAAGAGGAATCGAAGAGTCAATCCAACTCAAGGGAAGAAAGTAGAGCGATCCTGTAGCGGACTGTCGACTTGAGAGCCGATAGGGTCTACGTCTGCATCACCTTTCACTTATGGTGCTCTTCAAACAACATCACAGACGATTCCATCCGATTGAGGTTATTTCAATGTACACTCACTAGCCCATCAGCTAAGTGGTATGTAGAAGAAAAATCAGGGTCCCATGTGACCTTTGAATCCTTGGCCAAAGAATTCTTGACCTTCTTTCAACTACCAATTTGTCATGACAATGGCCTCGAAATACTCTAAAAATTTAAACAAACCTACACCATGCACATCACTGACCACATTCATGAATGGAATCAATGACTTAGTCTCTATAAATATGAAGCTACTCCACAACAATGTCTCAATTGGTTCCTCAAATCACTTGTTTCCCTCCTTGCCAAAGATGTGGCTTCCACCTTCCCCCAGTTTGAAGAAGAATCCATTAGAAATTCCCAACAATTCAAACTCATTTACTCACAGTCAGGGTACTTGTATATGGTCGTACCTGATGCCTCGAGACTCATCCCATTCAGCCAAGACAAACCTGGGATGTCTCACTCATCTAATGGATTGATTGGTACCACTACACACCACAATTCACATCCCCAAAAAACATTGATGTATGGCACACCTCAATATCCACCAGCATACGGTAAACCCCCTTATTATAATCCTCCCCCTTATCCAAAACCATACTCGTTGACCTTTCCTCCACCCACGACAACATCGACAACACCCACAATATACCTCATGGCCCAACCTAGTTCCGATACCCCCTCTACCTTTGCTTACACCCTAAACACTAGTGAAAGCGTCACACCTTCCAATACATCCTATGGATCATTACCACAGAATAATCCATACTTTCCATTCCCTAGCCCCCCAAATCCCATTCCTTCCCCACACGGACAAACACATGATGTGGTTAATTTTTTTCAACCCTCTCTCATTCATCAATATCAAAATTTCAAATAGTTGAATACGGCTAATCCATCCCATCAGTCGAAAAATTCTAGAAAGAAAGGAAAAAAATGAAACAATAATAATCCCGGACCAGGAGGAAACCAGAACCAACTCCAGCCAAACCAACCTGTCGGGGGCAACCAAAACTAGGGGAACCATAACCGCCAAGGGGGAAATAAAAACAAACGCCAAGGGAAGAACAAAAGTATTCAGACAAACTTCGCTTATGCCCTTTGTGTTGATTATGGCAATTATACTCACCATTGCCCCCAAATAGTGGACTTTAAATGGATGAAAGAATCTGAAAATGGACCATGTCCCCCAGTACTGCCTGCTCCCCAGCAGGTCCCACAACAATATGTGTAGCACCCACCCTTGACAGTGATTCAAAACCCCATACCACATCAAGGGGTGATGAACACCCAACAAGAGATGCAACCTTCCCCACCACAGGTAGGACCATATCACAACCCGGGCACGTCTGTCGATCGAACTATCCTCCTCACTAGTGAGGAAGAAGTCCTTCTACAAACACCTAGTTGTCAATATAGTGCACCCTCTGACCCTCCTCCCACTACCTTGGAGGCCACCCCAGTCACGACTTTCCCACCTTTGATGATTTTGTGCCCTAATACTGAAACACCTCTTTGCATCCTTCGCATCCCATTGTGTAAGAATGTCCATAACCCTCAAGCTAGGGCAGCCCACAATTATAGTCTAGTCGATTACTTGGCACAATCCCCCACTGCCATGTCAGTCTTAGAAATTCTTCAAACTTGTCCTACTCAATGGAAGTCATTACTTTCCGCTCTGGGGGAAGTTGACCCTAGCAATACTCGACTCATCACATTTGATCTCGATAGTGGAGAACCTCGTCTCCCCGCTCTTGTCACTTTTCAAATACTGGTTAAAATCTAGAATATCACAGTCCACCACTGCATTATTGACGAAGGTTCATCCACATGCATCATGTCCAAAATCGTCTAGCAGAAACTTGGCTCTCCAGAGCTAATACCATCCACCATTACTCTGAGGGCTTATGATGGATGACCCTCGTCTCCCGAGGGGCTCTTCCAAAATGTCCCCGTTGAACTCGGAGGAAAAAATATTCTTATTGACATTGAGGTTATTGATGCCCCACTCGACTACAATATTCTGTTTGGTCGTAGCTACATGTATTCTATGAAGTTAGTCGCCTCTTTTGTGTTTTGAACCATGATGTTTCCCCATAATGAAAAGATCATTACCATCGATCAGGTATCACATTATGAGCCTAACCCTTAATCCAACATCGACAACATCCTCCCTTTTGTCCACACTAACATGGATGCCTATCCACTCATCGATATGGGCCCCAGAAATTTTAAGGACCCATCCTTGTTAGGGACATATGATGGAGCACCAATGCTCATCCATCCCTCAACACAAGTATGTTTTGTCTCCACCAATGGAATGACAACTGAAGATACTCTCCCTCCCACTGAGGCCTCTTTCATCCATGACGTCCCACTAGTCACAAAACTCCTCCTCCAGGAATCTCCTGGAACTTGTTCAGCTCTACTCGTTCCTAATCTTCCCCTCCCCCAGGGCCATATCCTAGTTTGTGAAATAGTCCCCCATGCCATTACCCAAATCCCTTTCTTTTACCCCCCACCAGGCGTACAAGATTTCCAGGTATCCAGAACACTCACCCTTCCTAATATGGTGTTGGAAATCCCAGTGTGGTATCCACATCCACCTAAGATGGTCCCTCAACCATCCCTCCCTCCCCAAACAGAAGGAATCTCAATGCAGATTTCTATACTTACCCCCACCATCCCACCCACACTCCCACTCACTAGCACCCCTGCTACAGCTAGGGGTAGACAAAAAAAGAAATATCCCACCACTCCACTTCCCCCACGTGTCCAACCTCCTTGTGTGCTATGTGAGAAAGATGTCCACCCCACCAATAAGTGCCCATATCTCCCTGAGCTACACAATCTCATTCAACTCCCTCAAGCACCACCACTGCTCATCGCTTCCTCCAGTACTGTCGCTATCTCCCAGAACACAAGTAGCAAAGGACTGCAAACCAAATTCGCATGCACCATATGTTCAAAATATGGCCATTATACACACCATTGTCTAGCATTACCTCAATTTTGGTAGATGCTAATAGTCGTATGCTAGATATTTCAGCAAGAACCCACCCCCACACATGTCACCAATATCCATTATGTCACGACCTCAGTCAATGAACGTATGATATGTCCTTTCTCTCTATGCAAATCACTTGATCATTTCACATATCAATGTCCTATGATCATTGAACACAGACATCACCAACTGGCCCTTATTCAAAACCCTACACCCCCCCTCCAGCAGGACCAATGAGTACCCCTACCCCATCACTTGATGTGGTTCATATCTTCTCATTGGAACCTGAGGCACTCCCTACTCCCACATGGTTCCTAGATGATTTATATGAGGATTTTCCCCCAAACCCCCTCAATTCTCCAATTCATTTCCCCATAGAAATTCTAAGCCCGCCTACCATTTTCAACCCACAATATCTCAATATTTGGTTCATGTCGAGAGAACCATCACAACCTCCTTGTGATACCCCCTCTCCATCTTCACTACCAAAAAACAACCCCACGGTGACTGTCACCAAAATTACTCCTCTCGATCCCCTATATTTTTTACAGTTTCACTGCGACGAAGACATCCTTGATGAGTTAAATAAACCTGATTACCCATGGGATGTGCTCCACCATAGAGTGCTTTTTCCTTCACAGAAAGTCATCATGCCTCCTAACCAAAACCCCATATATGTAGTCGAAACCAAATATTTTCTCCCATCGGGGCATATAGATTGGTTCAAAAATCCTATCCCTACCCTCGACACTTTTGAAGAAGGAAATATGGCCAATATTTCCCCCTCCATCAAAATCAATATTTCCATCAAATTTGGGGTCTCAGAGGAAATCACCATTGGCGTCGCATGCTCTCCTGAAGAAATCACTGCCTACAAAGCTCTCTTCCAGGAATACTGGGACATTTTTGCCTAGTCTTACACAAAGATTCCTAGCCTTGAACCCTCTATTTTCAAACATCGTATAGACACCTGGCCTTATATCACACATGTTCGTCAAAAACAATGTCCATTACACCCATCCAAATTTGTAGCCATCAAGGCCAAAATTGACAAATTACGCGCTACAGGGTTCATATACCCCATAGCATATATGTCATGGGTCTCCAACCCCATCCCTGTCAACAAAAAATAGGGCACTATCTAAGTCTATATGGACTTTCACGATATCAATCATGCCTATCCCAAGGACAACTTTCTAATGTCCTTTATCGACCAAATTATAGATGATTGTGTCAGTCACGAGGCCCTGTCTTTCATGGACAGTTTATCTGGCTATAACCAAATTCAAATCCACCCAGTCAATCAGTACAAAACCACATTCACTACCCCTTGAGGAACTTTTGCATATCATGTCATGCCTTTTGGCCTCAAGAATGTAGGAGCCACTTTCCAACGGGACATGACATACGTATTTCATGATCTAGCTCAAATCATTCTTGCCTACTTGGACGATCTCACCACTCGCTCCAAAAAATGCACTCAACATCTCAATTATTTATGAATCATCTTCAAACGGTGTCGTCAGTACAACATCCACTTGAATCCCCTCAAGTGCGTGTTCTGCATCACTATTGGATGCCTCCTTGGGTTTATCGTCTCCCAACGTGCCATTACAGTTAACCCCCTCAAGGTCCAAGCCATCACGAAAATTCCCCCACCATAGAATTTACGCCAACTGCAGAGACTACAAGGCAAAGCTATTTTTACGCTGCTTTGTCCCTGATTACACCACTCGGGCACATAGTTTCCTTCTCCTCTTATGTCATGATATCCCATTCCAATGGGATGAACATGCTCAAAACACTTTTGATGATCTCAAAGAAACCCTCTCCAATGCCCTATTAATTAATCCACCAGACTATAATTGTGACTACATCCTCTATATCTTGGCCTTCACTGTCTCAGTAGTAGAATTTTTCGTCCAACTAGGGGATGATGATCTTGAGCATGTAATTTACTACATTAGTAAAAATCTTTCAGGGACACCCTTAAAATACAATAACGAAGAGAAATTGGCCCTTGCAGTTTTCCTCACAGTCTAGAAACTGCGTCATTATATCTTTCTTTGAACTACCAAAGTCGTAGTAGATTCCAATCCCATGCAATACTTGCTTAGTCGTTGACAAATTAACGATAAATTTTCCCAATGGATCATCATCCTTCAGAAGTATGACCTCAAATTTTCAACACCCAAGAGAAAGAAAGTCCTCTTCCTTGCTGAATTCCTCATGACATTTCCCTCCGATACCACCCATACCCTCGTCAATATTGACTTCCCCGACGAACATCTCTTTTACATCCCCTCAGATAAACCTTGGTACGACAATCGTCTCATCTACCTCCGAACACAGAAATTCATAAACCACCTCTCCCGAGACGATCGTCGACGTATTAATCACCAGGCTCCTCGATACCTACTTATCAGTGATATATTATATCGGTGAGGGGTCGAAATCGTACTCCATCGATGTTTGACTATCGACAAACCTGATCGTGTCTTGAATGACTACCACAATGGTGCTTGCGGAGGCCACCTCTCAGGGATATCCACCTCTCAGAAAAAAATTTGCGCCGGTTACTTTTGGCCTACGTTGTTTCACGATTGCATTCATGCTGTGAAACGATGTGACAAATGTCATCTTTATGCCAACAAAGAACAAGCACCACCTGCTCTTCTACACCTGGTCATTACTGTCGGCCCCTTTTGCAAATGGGGCATAGAATTCATGACTTGAAACCCTCCATCCAATAATGGACACAAATACATCATCGTTGCAGTTGATTACTTCACCAATTGGGTTGAAGCCATGCCTACATTTAACAACACCGCTGAAACTGCAACATGATTCTTCTTCAACCATGTCATCTCCCGCTTTGGATTCCCACTAAAGCTAGTCTCTGATCACGGGAAACACTTCGAGAATGAGATCTTTGTCAAGCTCTCCTCTCGGTTAGGATTCTCCCACGAGTTCGCCTCCCCATACTACTCCCCAGGGATGATTTTAAGGATGGAAATTTAATTTAATATGTAGAAACTTTTGTGAATCTTACTAATCCTTCATATGCCAACTATAAATGTTTGGCGATAGTTTTGTAAAAATATTCAAATTTCTAAGGGTTTTATATAGTTTTTATAAAATTTTGGCGATTTTTAAGGTAAAATAATTGTATCCTATAGAATTTGGGCAAATCATCTTTAAAATAGCGAATCTGTTTTTGGGAAAAACCATGGAAAATTAGCCCATGAGAAAAATTTAGCCCCTAAAATCATCCATGCTACTCTCAGTCCAACGGATAGGTAGAGGTGGTCAACAAGGTCCTCAAAACCATGTTGCAGTGCACGGTTAACAAACATAAGACCAATTGGCATCATATGTTATTTTTCGCACTATGGGCTTATCGCACGGTAGTTAAAACTACCACTGGCTTCATACCATTTCATCTTGTCCATGGGGTCAAGGCCACTCTCCCCATCAAATGCAAAATTCCCACCTTACACACGGCTATTTTACTCGACACTGCTCCAATGGAGCAACATTTTCTAAACTTAGAGTCACTGGATGAAGACCACCGGTATTCATTACAGAATAATGAGGCAACGAAAAAATGGTCCAAGGCCACCTTTGATCATCATGTCAACCTTCTCTCATTCAATGAAGGTGACCTCATCCTTGCTTACAATATCGCTCATGATACCTTTGGCCATGGAAAGCTTGAATCATTATGTCATGGACCTTACATCATCCATCATTGCCTCACTAGAGGTGCCTACATCCTGGCCTCCCCAGAAGGTCACCCTCTCAAAGAACTCGTCAATGGGTTGTACTTAAAGAAATTTTATGCCAAAAAGCATAGCCATACTACAATAGGATTGTTCTTTCTGTACGTTTTTTTAGATTTTTTTGTCTTCTTCTCCATTCCTTACATCTAAATTACCTTTTTTGTTATTAACAGATGCCACCCCCACCAGCCTACCACATCAATTATGCCGATGGAGCTAGTCGTTGGACACAGAATCTCTCTTTGGCCGCATGGGCCCTTTACTTCTTTGCACAAACACTACTCTACTTCAGCGACATATGTTTGGGGTCAACAACCAATAACCAAGAAGAATACACAACATTAATTAGTCTCCTCATTGATTCCAATCATCGCCATGTTCACCACCTTAGTGTTTTATTAGATTCCCAAATGGTTGTCCTCTAGCTCAACAATGTGTACCATTTCTGCGATCCATGCCTCTTCCGCAAATACCTGCAAATTAGAATCTTATCTCGACATTTTGATTCCATCACATTTACACACATTCCAAGACAATTTAATCAAATAGAAGAACATATGGATAACCTAGTGTTAGAATGGAATTTATCACATCAAGACACTAGTATGCATACATAAATCATCACCAGTTTTTCAACAACATATAGATTAGACACCATCAAAAAGAACTAACAATCAACAACATATAGATTAGACACCATCAAAAAGAACTAACAAATATCAACAAAAGTGAACACCATAAAGATCCCAAAATGTATATCCATACATATATATATATATATATATATATATATATATATATATATATATATATATCTACAATGTACAAGTGTTTACAAAATATAGTACATCAAGTAAATTATCTGTAGGTAGGTAAACCACCTTACCCCCTATAGATACAAAATAGTGCTACACCACCATATACAAAATGGTCTCACCATCCTATATAGATACAAAAAATACATAAATACAGAGGTACTCATGGCGCCTCTAGAGATCCACCACCTAGCCCTCTCTCATGACGAGGGACCCCACCAGCTAGGGGTCCCTTAGGTCTCAGAGGCAATCGCCCAGTCATCGTTGCCCCCGCTACAACCTCTCTCCTAACCATGGTCCACCATGCTATTGAAACACCTACACACTCCTCTAGGACCCCCTCGTCTAGGATCCATGACCACATGCCCTCAGGCACTCCTTGTAGTATTGCCTCCAAACGGCGGTGAACATCCTCGAACTCTCTCCCGGCCTCTGCCGGAAGAGCATGCGATGGCCCTGCACTGGGGTCATCAAACCAATGTCACCTAGATGCTCTCTCATCATCAGCGGACCTCACCCCAGCATCATCCCTCGGTCATTGATATCCTACCCGCGGCTCTCCCCGCAAAGGCCTAATCGACCCCTAACGAGCCAACGCTCTAACCAACTCCACCTCGTGCCCGCAAGGTTCCACATCTACACATACAAAAAACAAGTGATAGCATCAACATCCACCCATACATAAAAATATACATGCTATACTATATAAATATCAAAACCCTCAAACATCACATCATACCTCTATGGTCAAACACCTCTCCTGGAGGAAACACCATCTCCAGATCATCCCAAAAGTCCACCCCACAATATAGATAATGTAGTATGATCTGTGGCATTTGACACCACACTTGTGAAGCCTCGGCTGTGAAATAGTGGCCACCCTCCCCACCACCATGACGAACCAATATCGTCACCCACCACCTCAGTCGCAGATCTTGCACACCAGGTGTGCCCAACAACACTCTAGGGTGCAACATCAACACCCTCTCCAAAAACCATGCCACCAATATAGACCCAAAGGAATAATCCCCCGAGTCAACAACACGACACTTGTCAAGCTAACCTACCATATTGGCATGGAGCATCAAGCCCCAGGCAAAATGCTCGCCCGCCAATTCCCTCTCCATGATCCTAAGCTGAAATCCATTGATTCGTTGATTCACAAGAGACCTGTGGAATATCACAATCATCACTACCATGCAATGATGCACAGGGGAATCCATCACCCCAATACTCACCACGGAGCCTTACATAAAGTTCTCCCCTAAACAATATCTCTAGGCTAAGACAACCAACTGACCATCCCCGGGTACTACGGGCTCCATCGGTAGTGGGGTTCCCCGAAAAGGGAGCCCAATCAAAAAATATATATCCTCCACCACATTGAAGGCTAGCTGCTCACCCCACACCATAAAGCAATGTAGGTCAGGGCTCCACATCCTGATCAGAATTGCAACAGATAATCTTGTGCTCGCACTAGCGAACACTCAAAAAACTTTAGCAACCCACATGCTGCCAAAGCATCTCAGACTGTCAACTCCTCATCCCTCACTGCCTCCCTCAGGTGTGACCAATCCCTCTCTCTCCAGTGAACCAGCATCGTCGAAATGATCACCTACACCCACATATACAACACTTTATTAACCATCATAACCCATAAGAACATCAAAATATCCAAAAAAGATAAGTTTTTACACCCTCCAGTTTTGCCTCAAAGGCGTGGTTGTTCTTCCCCACAGCTGCGCACACATGAGCACCTATTCATCCCCTAATCACGCACTCATGCGCAATTTTTTTCCATACATAGGCACATGCATGTGCCTCTGTCACACATACAAGTGTGCATCATCGTGCACCTATTCACTACATAGTTTCACACGCATGCACAGTTGTTAGGAATACAGACATGCATGTATGCGTTTTTGTGCCTTGCACAGTCGTGCATGCCATGTGCGCCTATTTTCCCCATTAGGGCACCCCCATGTGTGGATGTCCGCATTACAAGTGCGCACTCGTGCACGTGAATTTCTTGATCACCTGCACACTGGGGGTCCCACACCCACAAAACCCCCTATACAACCCTCCGTATAGGCCTTGTCCAAAAAATAGAAACCCTAATTCTATGCAGGAGGATACAACAACTAACCTGAAGCTTGCTAATCCTGAATTAGCTACCTCGATTTCCCAAAATCTCCAAATCTCCTCTACAATCACTCGTCCACTCAATATGATAGCAGGTACAAATGAGGTGGCTTTGTGGGCCCTACAACTATATATAGTCCATTTGGCCAGTCTTCTAGACTCAATTTTGGGAGCCCCGGGCGCCTGTTTTTCGATCCGTCTTCATCCATGGGATCAGGACCCTGTTACCTACATAATTCCATTCCATGGGCTATTTACCATCCTCAGGTACACATGCTTACATTCACATATTATTTAATAAACTGTTATATGATCTTTCTTTTCAAATATTGTTCACGTCGGGTATTTGGTTTTTATATGTATAGGCACTTGATCATCATACATCAGCAATATCCCTTCAGGTATATCATCGACAGTGGCATGTAGTCATTCCCTCTGAATCTCAAAATTGCATCTCCCAGTGACACCCACCGATATTTGCCTCTAGGATTCCCATGTCCGTCTCTGCAGTACTGTCACCTCCATTGCATTTCAGTACTGTCACCCGGTAGCACCCTCCCCCACATGAGTTGTCCCATTCATAGTCCCCCTTGGCACTTTGACACTCATGATGTTTTCACCCTTTTAGAGATGGGAGTCCTTATAGTCTTACGCATCATCGAGAACCAACCACATACTCCTTCTCCTCATTATGCTAGCCTACCCAATGGACTCCCAGGTTACTTCATCATGGTTCTATTTTAACTGCATCCCGGTAGTCTCATTAACCATCCTTTTTCATCCACCATCAGTTTTCCCATCTGCAGATTGTCCTCCATACATTTCCCTCAATATAGAAACCCACCTATGGGGCCCTCACCCTCCACTTGTTTCCCAACCAACTTGTGCCATCATTGGCCAAGCCATATTACATTGGGGTGCCTGTTTCTATATCTGCACAGTTATCCCACCTTATTTTTTATTCTTTTAATAATTGTACAAACCCCTGTTTCTACATCTTCATAGCTTTTTGTTGTCACCTTTAGGGACCTTCCTTTTCCCAGCAAAGCAACCCTTGTCACCTTTGGTTGGGGAATTTTTTCACTTCCTGACATCAATGACATTATCCATAAACCCTGAGTATATTACATCCCATACACCTTTTTGATCTCTGTGTTTATCCATTTTGTCATGCCTCTGGCACAACTCACCCTCATCTAGTCATCCCCCTGACACTAGATTCAGTTTTACGGTTGTTTCCACTTTGCATATCTCCCCAACCAAAGGCAGTCTTGATTCCCACTGCATATTGACTTTATCCATGTACCTCATCAATTCCTGATCTCATCCAATGGATTTCAGAAATCCCTTTACTTCTTGGAGTCATGTCTCCCTTTCTGTCGACATCAACACAGTTTCTGAAAGGGCAACAATATCTTGACTCTCATTACCTTGACAATGAGGAGTCTCGGATGACACAAAGAAAACCACCATTGTTCTCTGTTTTCGTTAACCCCCATAACATTCGACTTCAACACTATCTCATGTTACAGTGCATCTTACTTTGCGACTATCGTAGTTGTTTTATCTTAGCCGAAGACCTCTGAAATTTGATAGACTATCAATGTGTGCACACTATCAACACTTCTCATAGGTGTCCTTATCTTTTTCAGAGTTTGTTCACCATCAAAATTGTTCTCTATTATTATCAAACCACCCCAGAGGGCGTTGCAATGATCTACATCCACACACAACTTCAGTTATTGTATTACATATTTTTGAGTTACATGACATGAGCATGGGGCATGCCCGCCTCGTTTGTACACAGTTTTATTTTTTCCACACCTTGGGAAAGGCTTGGGTCCTATAGGTTCCCCCCTCCTTCCCCACAATGCTCTTTCTTACACAGGTACTCTCAGTAGAAGAAACATTGATGTATTTCACCTATATGTATGCTCCCAACCTCACACATCAGGGGGCTTCTATTATGACCGAAATTTCATCCGCAAATGGTTACAGGAATCCAACATCTTCAAAACACTCATTATTTCACTCATGGACCAAAAATGCATCTCCAAAAGGTCCAAAACTATACAACCAGTAACAAAATCAGCATGTGCTAAAAATACACAAGGTGCATGCACATGCAATAGTCAGATAACGTCAGAAAAGCACACATGTGCTCGATGCACGACTGTGAACACAAAAATCTTTGCACTCCTTAAAACGACGCACTTATGATATTGGTTGACCTTCCACCCACTTCTAGTTCAACTTCCAAGTCGATTTGACATCCAAATCTCGGTTGAATCTGACTAAGGTGCCCTAAAGGACCCCTTATTCACACTAAGAATTGGTTGCATAATACCTCAAAGCTATGCTATAAAAGAAAGCCATGGGTGCACTATATTTTCAAGGAATTCATTGGTGCTGTTATGTTGCTGATATTCTCTTGGAGGATCCTCTGTCCTTATCAAGAGCATGCTAGCACCATTTCAGTTAGAAATTCATATCACCTCTAGATTGGATGTGCTTCGAATTCTCTTCACCATTTCATTTTAGTTCCTTATTTATAAGAAGAGCTCAATATTTGGGGGTCCAAGAGCCCTCCCTTGGAGGAAGAGGGGACCCAAAGTCTCCCTTTCTCTTTGGTGTTTTCTTTCCACTAATACAATCCTTTCCATTGGTGACATGAGTCTTGTTTATTTATTGTTCTAATGTCCTTATGCACTCTAGTTTAATTTCTTTTATCATTCTTAGTTTAATTATTTTCTTATATTTTATCCTTTATACTTATAACTCTTTCCTCTACTGTTGTCTTGCCTAGTTGACCCAACTGGGCTTGTAAGCACCCTTATTTTTCTCATTTAGGTGACAAAAGAGGTAGAACAACAAGTAACAAGAAATAAATCTAGATTGGTTTGTAAAGGGTATGCAAAAGTAGAAGGAATTGATTATGGAGAAACGTTTTCTCCTGTTGCAAGAATGGAATCTATTAGGTTGTTTTTAGCCTATACTAGTTCTAAGAACATTAAAGTTTATCAAATGGATGTAAAATCTACATTTTTGAATGGTGATCTAGAAGAAGAGGTATACATGGAACAACTAGATGGTTTTCAGGTACAAGAAGCAAAACAATATGTTTACAGGTTAAAAAAGGCTTTGTATGGACTAAAACAAGCACCAAGGGCTTGGTATTCCAGGCTTGATAACTACTTAAGGTAGCAAGGATACGGGAAATTTAACACTCACAGTAATATCTATATCAAAGAAGAGAATGATAGCTTGGGCATCTTAGAGATTTATGTAGATGACATTATTTTTGGAAGTGATGATGATAACATTAACAAACAGTTTGTTGAATGTATGCAAAATGAGTTTGAGATGTCTATGCTTGGTGAAATGAAGTTTTTATTAGGTTTGCAAATTAATCAATATGATAAGGGTATTTTCATTTCTCAAACAGAGTATATTCATGAAATGCTTAAGAATTTTTAGATTTATGATAGTAAACCAGTTGACACTCCTATGGTTACTGGTTGTAAATTAAGTAAATTTGATGATTCTGAAGAAGTTGAGGAAACAATGTACAGATCTATGATTGGTCATATTCTCTATGCTACAGCTACAAGGCCTGATATTGTGCATGCAGTTTGTCAGGTTAGCAGGTTTCAAGCATCTCCTAAATCTTCTCATCTACTTGCAGTCAAAAGAATTTTTAGATATCTTAAGGGGACAATAGATTTTGGTTTGTGGTATCCAACAGGTAATCAACTTGACTTACATGCTTTCACTGATGTTGATTGGGCAGGGTTTGTTGATGACAGGAAGAGTACCAGTGGAGCAATATTTTTTCTTGGTGGATGTCTTGTGAGTTGGTCAAGCAAGAAGCAATCAACAGTGCCTCTGTCTACTGCTGAAGCAGAATATATAGCAGTTGCAAATTGTGGTATAGAGGTCATATGGATGAAAAAAATGATGGAAGATATACACATTCATTATAATACTCCTATTCCTATTTATTGTGATAATACTAGTGCCATCAGTATTTCCAAAAATCTTATTATGCATTCAAAAACAAAACACATTCATATTAAATTTCATTTTCTCAGAGATCAAGTTACGAACAAAATTATCAAACTGGCATACATTGGAACAAAGGATCAATTTGAAAATATATTTACTAAAACTCTACCCAAAATGAAATTTGAAAGTTTTCGAAATTAGTTGGGAGTCTATTCTCTAAGGAGTAACATATCAGCAAAGAATCATTAAACTTCAGCAACATAAAGAAAGTTGAAAGAAATTTTGGTTTAAATGATCAATTCATTGAGGGAAAAAAACATCTTTGCAAATACATGTTGCCTATAATCTTCATTCTTATCAATTCATTGCAGCCATAATTGACAGGGCCTTAAAATATTTGATACATTCCTCAGAAATTTTCAGGTTTATTGATTCACATAGGTTCATGACTCATTGATGATGACAGTGGTATTATTTTTATCTCATGGAGTTTAATGGCTCCTTTTCCATAGATGACAAAAGGGGGAGAACAGAGAAAAGAAAAAGGTAAGTTTGCCATCAATGCCAAAGGGGGAGTTTGTTGGCATTATTGTTCACTATTTTATTGGCAACATACAAGTGTATAAAAAGAGCATTAGTTAGCATTGTGGAGTTAGTCGACATTGTTATTTATGGCAGGTGTAGTTGTCATTGCAAATCATTTGTTAGTGCATTGTTATTTATGGAAGGTGTAGTTGTCATTGATGGCAAACTAAGAAAAAATATCAGTAAACAGTCTTAGTTATCACCACAAATGGTGCATACATATGTGTTTAATAGAAAAACTATAACTAAACATTCTTACCATAAACGGTGCATACATATGTGTTGAAGATTTGGAGATACTAGTGTAAATAAAAGAAAAGAAATCAATGGTTGAGTGATGGGATCGGACGTTGCAAAAGTCCATTGTTGAGAGGGAATGGCATAGTTTTCGGTCTTATGAATTAATAAAAAACAAAACTTAAGTAAATAACCCCGACGGTCATAATTCAACAACTATAAGCAAGGCTCTAAAGGATCAATTCATAGTTCTAACGGTTATAAATCAACGGTGTGGATTATTCAAGAGATATAGTCGGAGGGAAGTTGTGCACTCTTTGATCTTGACCTATCATGATCGAACATGAAGTAATTTATTAGTTACAATCAGTTACAAAGGTTCAAACTAATTCCTAAAGGAGATTCGAACTATTTTTTATTATATAGCACTCTTATGATGAAGCATATGAGAGATAGGAGAGATATTGGAGCATGAGATGTAACTCTCAATTAGTAAGGAGGAAATATGTGGTATCTCTGTCATTGAAAATGAATAGAAAAAAAGATACATAGTTACGATGAAAGTTGAGAAGATTGATGCAGAGATGCAAAGATGACATTTGTGTAGAGTCGATTATGACATTGAAGGAAAATCAAACACAGAGGAAGTTCAGAGGTATGTAATGACTAGTTAAGTGTCAAGGTGTTGTCTCTAAAATTGCAGAGTTCATTATGTATAGATATGTCAATGCAATTCATAGATTGAGTTACAGAATTTATGACAGAGTCTACAAAAGAAGAATTGAATTACAGACTAGATTTTGACAGAGATAATTTTTCAGAGATTGAGTTGTCGGCTTAAATTATTCATAGGATAAACAAAAATTATATTAAATGTATTATGATAGTGATTGGTTCTTATGATTACTTTGATTGAGATTGTGATTTCTTAAAGTATAGAGGTTGGTGTCCTAAATTTTCAAGGGTTGTAGGGAGGTGCAAGAAAGGACTTCAGTCCTTATGATTCAAGTTGGTGCTTGAACTTAGAAATTTGTGGCTTCCTTCTAGTTGCAACTAGAGAACCAGGGTGGAAGGGAGGAGCTAGGGAGACTGAGTCTCATTGCAAGTTGAATCTTGCATTCAGGTAGTAGGAGATGTATTTCAGTTGGTGATGAAAAAATGGAGGTTGCAGCCTCATCTCAGTAGTTTCTCAGATAAAATATAATGTAAAGAGAAGTTGGTTCTTTCCTTACATTTAAAAGAAGAAGAGGTTTTTCCCTTTATGGGTTTCCTCATAAAATTACTATGTCACTATCTATTTGATATGTCTAATTGTTTATTCTTACATACTTGTTGAGATAAGCTATTCATAAGTAAAGAGGAAGATTGTGTTAAAAGAATCAAAATCAGTAAATTTTGTTACTAACTGATTCACCCCCCCCCCCNCCTCTCAGTTAGTCTGACTGGTCCAACACCTTTTTCATATATAATCTCCAAGGCCTAAAAAAGAGATAAACCAAAACCAGGGAGAATGGTCGTTTTTCTAAAATTTAGTCCCTCTGGCACAAAAAAGGGTTAAACTTACGCCTAAGAATAATCTCCTAGCGAACCAAAGCTACTAGGGTATACCTTTATTTGTAAATTAACCATCAAGACTGAAAAAGGGGTAAACTACTGTCAGACAGATGTGCCTTCAAATATTTGTTTGATGAGCATGAAGGGAAACAAGATCGCTCGACAATATTTTCAATTTTAGAGAGTCTGAAAAGGGCTTAAAGAAGACTCCAGGGGGGGGCTCTTTTCTTAATTTATTCAAACAAGACCGAAAAGAATAAATAAGTTCTCGTTAGATGTTGCTTTCAAAGTTTAAGCTAGCTTTAAAGACAACAAACCATGCTCTTAGAGAGTCCCTCCGGTAAAGGAAAAAAAAAATATGAAGAAGAATAAGGCTTTAACACATAGTCATGGTGGGACTAAAAGGACTCCCAAGCCTATGGAAAACTCACAGCATGGATGAAAAAATGAAGCAAAGGATCTACCTATGGAATTCATGTAGAGGAAGTCTCTACCACCTAATTATGACACTTTTAAAGCAGCATAGAAGGTTCTGTGTCGCACTTTGGTGGGATAGATCCTACGGAAAAGAGGAAAAAGTCAACAAAATACAAGATGCAAGGTGGTGAGAAACTAACCTATATGCAAGTGTCAAAAAAACTTTACCACGGGATGATGTGAGTGTAACCCATCTCACAAAAATACCAAACCAAAATAAAATGTTCATAAGAATGACCCAAAAATCCCCCAAAAATAAACTCAAGCACCCACCAAGACAAGAATAGGGAAAAAGAGGACCAAACTGGGGAAACCAGAGCCAAAAAGGTCTATAAATAGGGGTAGACAACTCATTTTAACCATTGAAAATTGGAAAATAACCAAAAATCCAAAAAAACCTCTTCTTTAAAACGTGGATTCAAGGAGCTACAGTAGACGAAAGATCTTCAAACCTTAACCAAATAAGCAGAAATGACCCCTCCCATTATTTCAATTCATCATTTATTGTTTATTTATTTGTTTAGAGGGTGTGTGCCCTAGTAAAAAGGTTGGGTTTGCATGTACGTGGGTTGTCCATGCTCAACACGCGTATATATGTGGGAAAATTAAAACTTAACACACGTATATACGTGACTGTGTTAAAGACAACCTGCATAGATCTCTTTAAGATTTCAAAAAAATGAAAATAAGGGACTAACATCAATTTTTTTTTATGTAACATGATGTAAGTTAATGGCGAGAGAGACAACATGAGGATTTAGATATCTTGGTCAAGGAGGATCCAGAGGCCATTGTCATGCTCAAGCAATGTGGTACGTGGAAGTTCTTTCAGTGTCCATTCATGAGAGCACAACCCAGGTTACTTAATCATTTGATAGAGTATTGGCACCTAGACACATATGCCTTCATTCTAGAGGGCTAATCATTGACTCTGACTACTGAGGATATATACCTTTTGATCGGCCTCTCCAGGAGGGGGGAATCGATTAATTTGAGGTCCTTTCCTCCAGGACCGCACAACATAAAATATTATATTGGCATGTACTACGAAGTTGGCACTGACAAAGTAGGATCTCAGGTACTAATTCATAATATCACAAGCATCAACTTGAATATATTACTTTACATGATTGGGTGGATCATTGGATATGAAGCACTTCATCAGGCTTCGCGTGCATAGATGCATTGTCCATCTCAGTGTCTACAAGCCATTGTATGTGATTGGAGAACTATAATGTTCACATGTATGAAAAAACAACTGACAAACTACCAAAGAAGAACAAATAAGAAATTTTGGTTTGGGACCGTGCTATGCGGTTTCTTTTTTGAAAGAGTACCAATCCTTAGCCCACGAGAGACAGTACGAGGCCATATTGCCTCCTTTCCAGGATTATGTAGGTGGGCAGCTTTGTTGCCTCGAAAGGGTGCAGGGAGAGTGTAGTAAGCCTTCGATGAAAAATTCTTTGGCTGGTGGGGCCATCAAATTACTCTGATCGAGGAATACCCCTACACAGGGATCAGTTTCTTGAGGGATCCTGATATTCCTATGCCCCCTCATGAGGCATGCGGAGAGATAGGTACACATTACTTCATATTTTAAAGTTATTTTATTTTTGAACTTTTAAATATTATCTTTTTTATGGTAACGTCAAAGTATTAACTCAGTAATATGTTATATACAAACGTGGAACTGGTACAAACAATCGACTTCACCAAGACCAGGCGTTGTCCTCGATAGTATGTCAGACCAACAACAACAGGAGGACCGACAGTCGTGGGAAGAATACCATCCAAAGAGGCTGAGAGAGTATTATGATGAGTGGAGAGGAACCTGACAACTCTCACTCATACAATGTCTATGGCAGATATCGAGGACTTACCCTCGGCCATGCAGCCACATGTTGTAGGGGTACCTAGGACTTGGGTTCAGTTGTTCTGGCATATTGTGAACATCGTAATTCATTACACTAGGGCCAATAGGCCTAGTCCATATCTATCATTGGACCACATATGTGCCAAGGGACATTCTTTTTTAATCTCTTATGTAGTGAGGGATTGAGCCTAGCGATGTATATCGGCTCTATTTGAGGCTTTATGGCCCACTTTTGTACTTATGACATTATTTTTTGGACACATTATTATATATACATATTTTTTCCTTATGGATAATTTTTTTTTTACAAATGTGTTTACATATGCGTGTATGTCTGTGTTTTTACTTTTATGTGTGAGAAATATGTCAATCTAATACATGATTAGCCAATGTATCAGTTAGTTTATTAGATCTCCTAAGAACATGAATATAAGTAATATAATAAAAATAGTTTTCTAAGAGGCGTACCCTAAGGAATCGTCGGTGAATGGTGGGATCATAGACATGGTAAATTCCATTTAACTGAGACATGACCAGTTTAGAATCTAGTTAAACTCAAAGGTGAGAAATACCATGTGACAAGGCATCACATAGTAATTCTATTTTGGTACTGTACTCAACAACATTATTTGTTGCTTCGCCCAGACAAATACCTCCAGAAGACATCAACTGACCAAAGGGCATGAAGATCACCCAAGTTGTAGAAGTAAGCCTTTGAGTGTGTTGGCTAGCACCATCCGTGAACCCAACATAGACCTTAGATTCACTTGACATCTGCCACAGTGAAAATAAACACAATAAACTAAACGTCCATAGGAAAAAAAGACAAAAATGTATAAATAAAGTTATACATTTTATACAAGAAGTCACACCCAAGTGACCGAACTAAGCATAATACTTCTTAAGGTAGAGCCCATTTCTAGGCTCTGATAAAGCATTCCTGTAATATCCCAAGGAAGAGACCTAGTTGTATTATGAATTGTAAACATGTTTTGTAGGCTGGTGAGCTGAGAAATTATAAGTTGGTAGGATTCTGTGTTAGTGGGCTAGAGAGCCTAGGTGTTAAAGGCAAGGAGCCTGTTTTGTACATGTAAATATTCATATTATTAATATAAAAACATCGTTGCGTGTAGACTGACCACGATAAAAGGGAATGGGGGACTAAGCTCCACTAGGATAGGTAAGGGAAAGGGCGATAGGAGGTTGGAAAGAGGGGCTAAGCCTAAAGTCTTAAGTCCAAGATAATAATAATTTATTATTATTCCAAAACATGATTAGAAGGATATGTTTTTATCCTAAGTTCCTTTGGGAAGATGGAATGACTTCCGAATGGAAAGGAACGTGCTTCATGATTGACATGTGTCAACTCACACACATGCAGACTTAAGGGGATAATTCTTGTTGTTGGGGGGGGATGCACACCCTCACGCACTCACGCGCTCAGGCAAGGAGGTTCATGCAGAGAGTTTTGGCTCTCATGCTTTCATCATATTCGCTATGCTAGACCATTTTCCCCCATCTCTCCTCATGAGTTCACTCACTAACTGAGAATGCACACAGCTAGCCAATTCCACCATTGTTGGACCTATGACCATTTTTTCACCTCTGTAAATTATTGAGACGCCCCTTGCCTTAGCCAAATTAGTTGTTGTGGTTGAAAAGGAATGTTGTTCGGCCTGTGAGCAACTCTCTCTCCAGGTGAGAGAGGTTGTTGCGGATTAAAGAAGTAGGTTTTCAGGACTGTGAGAAACTCTCTCCAGGTGAGAGAGTGTGTTGAGGAAGTGATTTCTCCTCAAGGGAGTCCCATAGCTCCTACAGATCTATGAGAAATCTGGTCCGGCCTATTGTTGAATCCTAAGGTAAGGGAGGCAAAGCAGCCGATGGAATGTGTGACAGTGAAGGTGTATACTCCTAGGGTAGGAAATGCATGTTGGGAATGAGAGTTTGTGAGCAGTGTGCATAAGTGGCTCTTGGGAGAGAATTCTTCCTCTTAAACTGTGTGACTTTCCTATTAACCTTGCCTAGCCTAGGAATCCCTTGCCCAGTGGAGTTTATTCCCATCTCAGGGGTTACCCACTACTGAGAGTGATGAGAAGTGTGGTCTAAGGCTGAGAGGTCCATGGAAGGTCTGCATGGAATTGGTGGTGTTTTCTCTAGTTAAAATATAAGTATCATTTCCGTTCTTAATTATGTATCTTATGCATGTCTGAGATTATTGAAATGTTATCATGTGTTTTGTTGCATGTAGGAATTACTGTCAATTCCATTTGAGTCTATATGGTAGCAGTAACTCTGTGTTATTTGTTTTCAATTCAATAGAAATGCATGTTAAATATATATGTATGTTCCTCTGTAGTGTTTCCTAGTAGAGGTGTAGATGGTCGGGGATGTTACAAATTGGTATCAGAGATAGTTTGTATAAGACAAGGTATTTGGGTAGCATTGCCCGACAGAGGTGTAGATGGTCGGGGACGTTACAAATTGGTATCAGATCCAAGGTCCCAACACTTATCCTAGATGGTCTAGATATGTGGTCATTAAAGCCAAGGTTTCAGGTGGAAATTGTGTCAAGTGGAACCAATTTCAAACCTCAAAACATTCCTAAGTGCCAAGAGGTTACCTTGGTCATGTTATGAAGCTCGGGAGGTGTAGAGGTATTATAAAACTATGACAGAAGTGGTATTGGGCCACAGAGTAATGTTGGTTGTAGGATCTATTTGGAAAAAAGGGGAATCCTCCATGACCATTAGATATGGAGAAAGTGCAGGAAGATTAACTTGGAAGCCCTTCGGACTTCGCGGCTTCGGTGAAGTTAGGTGCAAAAATAGAAGAAGGGTTGAATCCCGAAGCTCCAAATTCTTGGAGGAGATATACACCATAGATTTGGGGAGAATCATTACCATTAGGTCAAGCCAAGAGAATAAGGTAATATGCATGGTGAATAGTGGATCAGAGCTGTTGAATCTATGCGCAAGTGGTTGTGAACCATAAATCTCACGGCAAATCATAACTTCAGAGTTTGGTAGTCGGGAGAAGTGGGGTGTGCTGGTGCACAAACTTTTGAAGCTCGAAGTCTTGAAGAAAAAGAGAAAATGTGGCAGGGCAGGATGACGTCTCCAATGGTGACGTGGATCATCCTAGACATTTCATGTGCCACCACCTTAGTTGGTGACATATGTACTATGTAGACTCGGAAGGTAGGGAAGTTTGGGAGTTCGATATTCGAAAGAATTGGAGTAAGTAAGTGTAAAATCTTCTGAAGCCGGAGTTCCAAAGTCCCGGAACCCTGAAGTGATGTGGCTTGATGATGTCACTCGAAATGAAGTGGACACATGGAATGTGTGCCACGTTTCATAGGGTTAAGAACCTTTGGATGATTGAGACGTTGATAGAACGTGACACGTGACACCTGTCTAAGTGGGCCACATGCTCATTTATTATGTTTCACCACACGGACCTCCTCTTGAGTATGGATGGTGGGGCCCTGATGGTCACAGTGGTGCATGGCACCGGTGGTGAAGTCTAGAGACTTGAAACTCCAGAATAATTTTTCATAAGGGAATAAAAGGAAGAAATTTCAAAAGTTTTGTAATGTCGAGGTGATGAGACGTAATGATGTCGCCAAAGGTAACATCATTACATCTCGTCACCTTGACGTTACGAAACTTTTGAAAGTTCTTCCTTTTGTTCCTGAAGTATTTAGAAATTAACGGTTCAGGGGAAGTGGGGTGTGTTGATGTACAAACTTCCAAAGCCTAAAGTCTCGAAGCTCCGAAGCTCAAAAGTCCCAGAGCTCTGATGTCGGAAGTCCCACAGTGGGTTCCATCCATTGGATGTTGGGTAGTCATGGATTGTTGATCCACCCTACTCCGTGAGTTCGTCAATATGGAACTCCAAGAGATTGTTATGATGTGCTTTGAAAACTTTCGAATCTGGAGGCTCTAGGTCTCAAGTTAGTGCCTATCGATCTAGCGCTTGGCCACAACCCATGGTCACATGGGTCGGGGGCTAAGAGAAAGGGTCTAGTGCTAGAAAAATTGTTGCAGAACAGAGTAGAACTCAAAAAGAAATGATCTGCGAAGATTCTCGATTGCTCGAGAACTGAAGAATGAAATATGAAAGTTTTCTTGAATCAGATTGTTTTATGAATACTGTGGAATTTGATAAGGACTGATGGCCTGACAAAATTCAGTTGACTACACACTATTTTTGCAGAGTTAACGATTTTCAGAACCAAACAGAAATGGAGGAGGCACAAAATGATTCCAGTTTAGAAAATGAAGCTAGAGGAATGGATGTCCATTTGGGAGCTGAAGGATCGAACTCCAATGGGAATGGAGAAGAGATATATAAGGAGGTAAACATGATGAAAATCATTGAAAGATTATAGGAGGATGTCCAGACTCACCAAACAGATAACAAAAATCTCATGAAAGCCAGGGATCAATAGGGAGAATTCAACATAAAGTTGATACAAAGCCTGGAAAGGATAGAAAGGAAATTGGATAAGAAGAGTGGCTCCAGTAAATCAGGAAGTCACGGGTCTCCTGATGAGAAGAGGAAATCAAGGAGTGTTGGAAGACACCATCATCACTCCCAATGGAACCCCAAGAGGAGGGAACACAGTAGTTCAAGCCCATATCCTACAAGAAAGCATAGGATATATGGAGTGGATGAAATGAAGGGAGAAATGAACATTATTAAGCCTCCTACGTTTGATGGAGAGCACAATAAGGAGGAATATGTTGATACATGGCTTCTTGGCATGAGGAAATATTTCCAATTGCATAATTATTCCTCTCATGCAGAAGGAAGAATTGCAATGTATCAACTGAAAGGAAAGGCATCCATGTGGTGGGATCAACTTGTGCAGGTACAACACATTAAGGAGAAAAATGTTACTTTTAAGGAATTCAATAAGTATTTCGAAAATAAATACTTGACTAAGAGATACTATGACAGAAAGATGAAGGAGTTCTTTGAACTCAAGCTGGGTAGCCTGACCATTGATGAATATGAACGAAGGTTTTTGGAATTGCTGAAGTATGTTCCTTTCATCAAGGATGAGACTGTCAAAATTCAAAGGTATCTAAGTGGATTACCACCTTCCATCAGTGACAAGATCCAATATGATGATCCTAAAACTATGGAAGAAACTATAAGAAGAGAAAAATGCTTATATGAGAAGCAAAGAGAAAAGCCTACTTCCCGAAAGGATTGGGAAGACAAGAAGAAACTCAAGATGGATTAGAGGAAGAAGGGAGATAAGCCATCCTTTTTCAGAAATATCCCTCAAGAACAACCAAGTTTCAGAGAACCTAGGAAGGTTGAAGTAAGTGGGCAAATACCAAGACAACCACCTATGGAATGTTGGGGTTGTAAAGGAAATCATAGGTACATAGATTGCCCCCACAGAAATAACAAAGTGAGAGCTATCCACAATGTTCATCAAGAAGAAACAATGGAGAACATGGGTAGTAGAATACCAAGGATCTATGAAACCCTAGACAACAAGAAAGATGAGTTTCAATCACACATGATTGAAGTTGAAGGTATGATCAATAACCATACCTTTACTATTTTAATTGATTCAGGGGCTAGTCATATTTATATAGATCCTAGAATGGTGGAAAGTTTTCAATTACCATGAAGAAAGCATGGAAAATATTGGTTATTAAAGCTAGATACAAGATCCAAGAGAAAGTTTGTTGAGTTGGTTAAGTCTTGTCCAGTGGACATGAATGGACTGAGCACAAGGGATGAATTGAACATCTTACCTTTAGTTTCCTATGAATGTCTAGTTGGGATGGATTGGTTGGACCAACATCATGCCATATTAGATTGATGTAACAAGGAATTCACTTGCCTAGATGAGAAAGGAAACTCAAGGAAAGTGCAGGGAATTCCAAGGGAAGTAATTGTCAGAGAAATATTAGCAATGCAGTTGAAGAAGTGTTATAGGAAGGGCTACCAAATATTTGTAGTTCATATGGTAGAATCACCTAAGGATAAGGTGTCAAATATTGAATACCATGCATTGTTAAAATATTTTGAAGATGTTTTCTAGGAGGTACTTGGACTACCCCCGAAGAGAGATATTGATTTCTCTATAAACCTGATGCCTGGAGTAGCTCCAGTGTCAAAATATCATTACAGAAGGAGTGCACCAGAGCTGAAAGAACTGCAATTATAGCTTCAAGAAATTTTGAAGAAGGGGTATATATACCCAAGTGTGTCACCTTGGGGTGACCTAGTCCTATTCATGAAGAAGAAAGATGGGACACTGAGATTGTTCATCGATTTCAGACAATTGAACAAAGTGACCATTAAGAACAAGTATCCTTTGCCAAGGATCGATGATCTCTTTGATCAGTTGAAGGATGCCAAGATATTTTCAAATATAGATCTCAGGTCAGGGTACCACCAGGTAAGGATAAAGGATGAATACATCAACAAGACTGTCTTCTGAACTAGGTATGGTCATTATGAATTCACAATGGTACCATTTGGGTTATCAAATGCACCCGCTTTTTTCATGTGCCTAATGAATGGTGTATTCAGAGAATATCTAGACAAGCTTGTCATAGTCTTTTTGGATGACATCTTGGTGTATTCCAAGTCATAGGAAGAGCATGAACATCATCTGAGGATGGTGTTGCAAGTCCTAAGAGAGCACCAACTGTATGCCAAATTGATCAAGTGTTAATTCTATCAAAAGCAGATCCATTATTTGGGACATATCATTTCAAAAGATGGGATAGTTGTAAATGTGTTGAACCTACATAGAATAGATCTAGCTAGAAAATACTACACACATTTGCAGAGAGAAATTAAGAAAGAAGAAGCAATATAGAAAGAATGGAAGAATTCGCATTAACCGTATTCCACACTCAAAGAGTGAATAATTTACAATAGATATAGGATATTAGACTAACTAATGAGCCATAGTGGTGGTCTAGATTGATCTGGACACACACCAACAGTTACAAGAGTAAACTTCCACCTAGTCTAGTCTCTCAGGAAATTACGGGAGTGAACTGCCACCTAGCCGAGTTAACTAGTCAACTAGTCTTTAGTTAACTGACTGAACAAAGAGTAGTGAGTTGGTGATGATCCCAATGTTTCATGGTGACAAAACCAATGCAACATATAAACTCAACTCAACTAGTCAAACTACAGTGTCAACTGAAAGAGAATATTCTTCAGGTGGAATATTCTCCCCTAAAATATAGGAGACTAGATAATGACTAATTATGTCTAATAAACAAGGAAAAACCTTAGGAAAAATAAATCCTAGGTGTGTGTGAAGTAACTCCAACAATAGTTGTGGATTCTGATAAGATAGAAGCCATCAGAGAATGGTCAGCACTGAAAAATGTGATAGAAGTCAAATCCTTTATGGGTCTAGATGGCTATTACAGAAGGCTCATTGCAGGGTTCTCAAGGATAGTTCACACCATCACTTCCTCACAAAGGATGGAGAAGAAATTTCAATGGACAAGAGAATGTGAGAGAATCTTCCAAAAATTGAAGTAGTTGTTAACCAGTGCTCCAATTTTGACGATTTCGGATCCAAATGAAGATTTTGTAGTGTGTAAAGATGCATGCAAAGAATCAATGGGAGGAGTCCTTAGCCAGAATGGGTTTGTAATATGTTATGAGTCCAGAAAATTGAAAGAGCATGAAAATAACTATGCAACTCATGATTTGGAGTTGGCATCCATTGTACACGCTCTAAATAAATGGAGACATTACCTCATGGGAAAGAGGTTTGAACTGAGGATAGACCATAACGGTCTAAAGTATTTGTTTGATTAGACAAACTTGAATGCTAGGAAGAGTAGATGGTTGGAATTCATTAGTGAGTATGACTTTGATATCAAGCATATCAAAGGAAAGGAGAACAAAGTAGTTGATGCACTCAGCAGAAGAGTGCATGAACTACATGCTACGACCATTAGCATTTATCAAACTGATATTAAAGGTAGAATTTTGGAAGCTACAAATGCAGATTTGTAGTACATGGAATTAGTGGCAAAGATAAAGAAAGGTAAGATGCTACAGAAAGTGGATATTATAAATTAGAAGTTGATGGAACACTCCTGTACAAAAGTAGAATTTATGTACCTAATTACCAACAATTGTGAATTATGATTTTAAAGGAAATGCATAATGTGACTTATGTTGGGCACCCTGGATATCAGAAAAAAATGGCAGCAGTCAAGAGCCATTAATTTTGGCCAGGTATGAAGAAGGAAATTGTAGAATGCATCACCAGATGTATAAAGTGTCAGAAGGTCAAGGCTGAGCATAGGCACCCAACAGGCTTTCTACAGCCATTGGCCATTCCTGAGTGGAAGTGGTGACAATGGATTTCATCACAGGATTACCTAGAACAAATAAGCAACATGATTCCATCATGGTGGTGGTGGATAAGATTACAAAAGCTACCCACTTTTTTCCATTGAAGATTACTCACAAGGAGGCTAATGTTGTCGATATGTATATGAGGGAAGTAGCACGATCGCATGATATTCCCAAGACAATTGTGTTTGATAGAGACCCAAAATTTACCTCAAAGTTCTGGAAGGGGTTATTCAAAGGGTTCAGAATGAATCTAAACTTCAACACAACCTATCATCCTAAGTCTGATGGGAAAATAGAAAGGGTGAACCAAGTAATAGAGGGCATGTTAAGGATGTGTGTGATGGACCAACCATATAAATGAGAAGACTACCTACACTTGGTAGAATTTTCCTAGAACAATAGGTATCAAGCATCACTGAAGATGATCCCATTTGAATCACTTTATGGCATAAAGTGCAACACACCAATAAGTTGGGACAACCCAACTGATAGGGAAGTGGTTGGGCTAGAGTTGCTCAAGGAAATGGAAGAACAAATGTTGAAGATTAAGTAGAATTTGAAGGATGCCCAAGACAGGAAGAAAAGTTATGTTAATAAGAACAAGACCCACAGGGATTTTAAAGTGGGTGATCATGTTTTCTTGAAAGTGAAATCTAACAAAAGTTCCCTGAAGCTGGGAAACTGTTCCAAGTTGGAAGCCAGATATTATCGGCCATTTGAAATCGTAGAATGGATTGGACCAATTTCATATATGCTTGCATTGCATGCATCCATGAATGTACATAATGTGTTTCATGTTTCATTGGTTAATAAATATAAACCTAATGATAATCATGTTATTGATTGGAAAGTGATTCAGGAGGAGTAAGAAGGCATCTTGCAATTTCATCTGGTGTGCATATTGGACCGGAAGAGAAGACAACTCTGGAATCGAGCCATAGGTATTGTAAAGGTCCAGTGGACCTAGTACAATCCTGAGGACATGACATGGAGGCATGATGATGCTATGCGGGAAGAATACCAGCATCCTTTTGAAGATTTTGAAAATCTTGTTGATGTTCTATAAATAAGTTGCATTGAGGAAAGTGCAAAAATAAGGGGAGGGTATTGTAATATCCCAAGGATGGGACCCAATTGTATTATGAATTGTAAACATGTTTTGTAGGTTGGTGATGCAATATCCCTAAGGCCGAACCCAATTGTAAATGCAAATGCAAATGTACTTAAGTTGGTGAGTTGTTTTGATATCATTTAGTATGCACATTTCATGGCATAGTGTGTGCATGTACTGCGCAGTAAAATGATGAAGTGTGCACATTTCAGGATATTGCGCGCAACAACTTAAGTGTGTGTGATATTGAGGCTAGAGAACCTTTGTGTATATGTTGTGTTTTATATGTTGGTGAGCCAAGTTATTATAATCTAGGATGCTTATGTTTTGATTAGGCCGGAGAGCCTAGATGTTAAAGGCCAGTGCACCTATTTTTGTATATGTCTCATGATTAATATAAAATACATCATTGCATGCAGACTGACCATGATAAAAGAGATGGGGGACTAAAATCCACTGGTTAGGGAAAGGGAGGGGCCTAAAATTTAAGGAAAAGGGATAATCTAGGGAGCTTAAGCCAAAAAAGAATATTATATTAATATTTCTTAAAATATAAAGTATGGATAATTATTTTATCCTAAGTTCTAAAGTTGGGGCCAAGTGGGCCAAAGTAGCTCCCAACATGACAAATGTCAAGTTGGGGACATGCATACATATTGTTGGGACTTAGTTCATTCCCTAGCATTCTTTCCATCATTTTTTCCATCATTCCATCCATCATCCAACCATGATTCCATGACCATTTCACTCACACAGTAAGTTATCTTTCAAACATTCATTTCATTGTACCAGAACCGTATCCATAGCCATATCTGTTGGTGTAGTTATTATCTTGGGAGATGGATTGAAGAAGCGGGTTGTCAGGCCTATGGGATATTGAACAGGTGGGTTGTCATGCCTGTGAGAAATTCTCTGAGTGAGATCATTTCTAGGAATTCATTTCTTGAAGGTGCTAAACTGCAGCTACAGTTCTCTGAGACTTCCTATCCGGCTTGTTGTTGAAGCTCGGAAAGGAAGTGGGTAGTCGAAGGACTGTTGAGTAGAGAAGGGGCACACTTCCTGGGTGTGACAGGCATGTGGGGAATGAGGGACTGTAGGTTGTCAATTGAGTGAGCACCTGAGATGGAGTCTTTCCTATTGTCTATGAGCCTTTAGCCTGGTTAGGAACCCCTTTACTCAAGTGGAGTTTTGTCCCAGCTCCGGGGTGACTCACTATTGAGAGTGATGAAAAGTGTGGTCTAAGGCTAGGAGGTTCATGGACTGTCTGCATGTAGTTGGTTATATTATTACAAAGATAAGTGTCAATTGTGTGATAAATTTACATGTTTCATTGTTATTTACATGCTTATTTTTATGGGTTTCTCCTATGCATGATTATAACTGTCTATATGTTTATGGGTATTTCTCGTATATGATGCATGTCTATGTTTACTATTATTTCAGTATGAATTTGTGCATTTATGTAATGTATTTGTATATTATTCTTTATATATATGTTTTTGCAAGAGCTCTGTGTGTATATAATTTAATTGCATGCAGTTCAAAATTTTTATGTGGCATAGCTCAGTTAGATGTTGGGTATGTTACAGTATGTTCTGCAGAGAGAACAAAAAGAGTTATTTGGTGTAGCATGGTCCATAATGGATGGTCAGGGATGTTACAGGTGAGTCGAGAAATTATAAGTTGGTAGGCTTATGTGTTAGTGGGTCAGAGAGCCTAGGTGTTAAAGGCCAGAAGCTTGTTTTGTACATGTAAATATTCATATTATTAATATAAAAACATTGTTGCGTGTATATCGACCACGATTGTTGCACCTCTTTCGTCACCTTAGTGATAAAAATAGAAGTTCTTGCAAGATTATTTGGGTTTGCTAAGTAGGACAGCTGTAAGGAAAAGGGTTAGAGAAAGAAATATAAAAGAACAACTAAGAATTAAACTAAGAAATAAAACAACAACTAAACTAATGAACATAGGGACATAAGGACAAAAGAAACAATAAGACCCATGTCACCAATGGTAAGGTTGATATTAGTGAAAGAAAACACCAAGAAGAAAGAGGATTGTGAGTCCCTTCTTCCTCCAAGGGAGGGCTCTTGGACCCCCACAAATAAGCTCTTCTTACAACTTTGAAAATGAAAATGGTGAAAGAATTCCAAACAAATCCACTCAAGAGGTGAGATGGATTGCCCAATGCAATGATGCTAGTATACTCTTGATGAGAATAGGAGATTCCTCAAGAGAATAGTGGCAGCATAACTTTGCTCATGAAATTCCTTGAAAAATGAAGTGCACCCATGGCCTTTTTATAGAACTTCTTTGAGGTATTGTGCAACCAGTTTGTAGTGTGTAAAGGGGCTAATTAGGGAATTTTTAGGTCTTTACCCAGCCACGCAGTCAGATCCAGTCTAGATTTGAGTGTCAAATCAACTTGGAAACTGAACCAGAAGTGGGTGGGAGGTCGACCACTCTCATAAATGCATCGTTCTCACATGTGCGAGGCTTTTTGCGACCACAATCGTGCATCGGGCGCATGTGCACTTTGCCTGCGTTTCTATTTTGCGCATGTGCATGCACGACCTGTGTCTTCATAGCGCACTATAATTTTATCATTGGTTGCATAGTTTTTGACCCTTTGGAAATGATTTTGTGGTAATATTGGTCCATGGGTGACCTCATAACTGTTTGGCAATGTTGAATTCTTGTAACCATTTGCGGACGAAAGTTTAGTGATAACAGATGCCCCCTGATGGATGAGGTTAGGAGCATACGTATAGCCGAAATCCATCAATGTTTCTTCTATTGAGAGTGTCATTGTAAGAGAGAGTGATAGTGGGATTTTCAAGAGTTACCCGTTGGAGGGAGAAGGGAACCGGTAGAACCCAAACTTCCATAAGGTGTGTAAAAATAAACTGTGTACAAACGAAGCGGGCATGTCCCATGCTCATGTCATGTAACTCAAAAAAGGAATGATGTGTTGATGTAGACAACTGCAATGCCCTCAAGGGAGGTCGTGATAAAGGCAAAAGACAATTCTACGGAGGAACATACTCTGACCATTAGGCAGTGATATCTATAAGAAATATCATGGATGTTGTAGGCATTGATAGCCTAGCCAAGTTCATAGGTCTTCAGAAAATATATGAAATAACTGCAATAGTCACAAAGTAAGACCCATCGTAACATCAGAAAGTGTTGAAGTCGAATGTTATGGGGGTCAACGATAGCAGGGAGCAATTGTGGTTCTCCCTGTGTCATTCAAGATCTCTCATTGGAAAGGTAATGAGAATCAAGATACTATCACTCTTCTGGAAAACTGTGTTGATGTCGACAAAAAGGGGGACGTGACTCCCAGAAGCAAAGGGTTTCATGAAATCTACTAGGTGAGGTTAGGAACTTGAGGATGTACATGGTCGAAGTCAAGATGTATGAAGACTCAAGACTTCCCTTGGTTGAGGATATATGAGAAGTATAAGTGGCCGCAATCGTTCAACGAAGTCGAGTGTCAGGGGGACAACAAGACGTGGGATAAGTTGTGCCAGAGGTGGGACAAAGTGAATAGACTCAGAGGGCTAAGGTAAGTGGCCTGTGGGATACTCGGAGTATATGGACGATGTCAACAAGGGTAGATGATGAGGAGTGCCTTAACCAAGGGTGACATGGGTTGCGTTTTCCCAAAAGGGAAGAAGTTCGCCAAAGATGATGACAAAAAGGTATGGAAATGTTGGAAATAAAGGCTTATTTACAATAAATAAAGAATAATTTGGAATGAGTGTAAAAATATAGAAACGGGTGCCCCAATGTAATATGGTTGGGCCAGTGAGGGAACCATTAGTTGGGAGAATTGGTGGAAGGTGGGGGCCCCATGGGTGGGTTTCTGTATGAGGTAGATGAAATGAAGGGAAATTTGTAGAGGGGCAAACTGATTGTGGATGAAATGGAGGGTTCATGATACTGTGGAGGTGCAGTCAAAAGAGAACCTGGGAGTCCATTGGGAAAGATAGCAAAATGAGGAGAAGGAGTATGTGGCTGATTCACGACATGATGTAAGACTATCGGGACTCCCATCCCTAAAGGGGTGAAAAAAACAACATGAGTGTCAAAGTGCAAAAAGGGTGCTATGAATGGGACAACTCATGTGGGTAAGAGTGCTACCAGGTGACAGTACCTGAGATGCAATGGAGGTGTCAGTACTGCAGAGCCCGAGATGGGGATCCTAGAGGCAAATGTCAAAGGGTGTGATTGGAGATGCAATTGAGATTTAGAGGGAATGATTACATGACAGTGTTGATGATATACCTGAAGGGGTTGCATTGATATATGATGACCAAGTACCTGCACACATGAAAACAAAATACCCAACGTGAACAATATCTGAAAAGAATCAATCATATGAGCATTTATTTGATAATTTTGAACATGAGCATGTGTACCTGGATGGGGTATGAAAAAATGGCACCCTGAAGGCTAAGGAAAAAAACTTGCTTAGGGACTGTCTTGATGTAGGTGACAGGATGTTGATCCTGTGGCTGAAGACGGATCGAAAAACAGACACACGAAGCTCCCAGAATGGTGTTTGGAAGTTTAGTAGAAAGGCCTATATATAGTGGTAGGGCCCACATTACCACCTCATTTGTACTTGCGGCCAGAGTGACTGGACAAGAGGTATTCATAGGAGATTAGGTGATTTCGGGAGAATGAGGCAGCCGATCCAGGACCAACAAGCTTTAGGTTGGTAGTCTTATCGTCCTGCATAGAAGTAGGTTGTTCATTTCTGGGCAGGGCCTGTACAGGGGGGCCGTGCAGGGGGTTTTATGGGTGTGGGCCCCCAAGTGCATGGGCGATCCAGAAACATGAATGCACAAGTGTGCACATATCATATAGATAACCGTGCATGGGGGTGCCCGTAAAGGGGACAAAGGCGGGTGTGATGTGCACGCCTGTTTTCTATACAGCCACGCATGGGTGTGCGGCTGTGTAGTGGACAGGCGCGCTTTGATATGCGCCTATGTTCATGAGCAGGCACGCCTATGGGATGGATAGGCGTGCCTGAGTGCATGCCTTTGGGGTGAATAGGCACACCTGAGTGCGTGCCTGTGGGGTGAACAGGCGTGCATGTGTGTGCGCCTGTGGGTTAAACAGTCGCACCTTGGAGGCAAGGTTGACGGGTGTAAAACTTGTTTTTTATGGTCAATATGGCTGACCTAGGACTGTTTTATGTGGTGGCAGGTGATCAGTTTGCATGATGCCAGTCGGCTGGTGAGAGCGGGATTGGTCTCAACTGAGGGATGCCATGGCTATTTAGGAGTCAGGGGTACATGCTACTTTGGCAGCCTGTGGGTTGCTAAAGTTCTTTGAGTTCTCGTTGATACGGGCGCAGGATTATCTCCTGCAGTTTCTTATCCAGATGTGGAGTCCGGACCTACATTGTTTTATGGTACAGGGAGAGGAAATTGCCTTCACTGCGGTGGAGGATATATATTTTTTGACTGGGCTTCCGTTTCGGGGAATTCCCCTACCGACGGAGCCGGTGTTACCTGGGGACGTGTCATTAGTGACAGTGGGATGGAGGTACTATTCCAGGGTGAACTTTATGTCAGACTCTGTTGTGAGCATCAGGGCGATGGATGCTCTAGCTCATTGTTGTATAGCAGCGATGATTGGGAGAGTGTATGGGTCTCTGGCAACTCAGCAGATCAGTGGTGGTCAGCTGAGTGTGATGGAGAGGGTATTAGCCAGTGAGCACTTTTCCTAGGGGCTTATGCTACATGCCAGGATGGTAGGGCAGCTGGACTGATGTCGGTCCACTGATATCGAGGATTTTGTCTTTGGGTCCATCCTGGTGGCCTGGTTTTTGGAGAGGGTGCCTATGTTGCACCCTGGGATTTTATTGGGCACCCCTGGGGCACGAGAGCCACGACTGAGGTGGTGGTCGACTATTTCAGTTTTCCATGGTGGTGGTGAGGGTGGCCACTTCTTCATGGATGAGGTAGTGTAGGTATGGCGAAAAATGCCATAGGTTATTTTGCAGTATCCATATGTTGGTGTTGACTTCCAGGGTGATCCAGAAATGGTGTTACCTCCAGGGGAGGTTTTTGATCATTGAGGTATGTTTATGAGTTTGACATATTGATTTATGAGTTTGATTCAATGTGAGGACACTAGAGAGAGACTAGATAAGGATGAGACAGCAGCGAGGAGACGCTGGTTTGATGACCTAGGTGTCAGGCCATCACATGCTCCTCCGGCGGATGCTAGAGCATATTTGAGGACATTCGTCACTGCCTAGAGGCAGTGCTACAGGGCATGCCTATGGGAATGCGGTCACGTATCCAGGATGAGGGCATCCTAGAGTAGTGTGTGGGGGTTGTGCCACTGTGGCGGGCCGTGGTATGACAAGCACCAGTAGCAAGTGCTACTATGACTGGACGGTTACCTCCTGGTCTGGAGGGACCAGTAGTAGGTGGGGGACCACCGCCTGAGGGAGGGGTAGGAGGTGGTGCTCTAGAGGCACCTTGAGTGGTGCTCTATGTATTTTTGTATTTTTGTATATAGGATGGTGAGCCCATTTTGTACCGAGGTGCTTGACTAGCCTGTGGATTCTGTATATGATGTTTTGTATGTAAACATTTTGATGGAACTGGTGACCAATTTATATATATATGAGTATACATTTTGGAGTCTATGTGATTTTTACATGTGTTGTTTAATGTTTGATGATGTCTAAACTATATATGTTGTGACATGGTTTTGATATTTTTATGTATGTGTAGAGGTATTTTGATGTGATATTTTCCAGTCTAACACAATGTTAGCTAAGTTATCTATAATTTGATTCAATTGTCTTGGAATATGTGTAAATGTAATGAAATCAAAATGTCAAGATAAAATTTTAACCTACAGGTATTTGTGAAAGAGGCAAGGATTGTGGATGCGGTACACATTGTTGAGCTGGAGAACAACTAATTGGGAGTCGAGAAAGATGCTAAGGTGACAAATATGATGATGCTAGACATCATCAAGGAGGTCAATGATGGCAGTGTATTCGGCTTGGTTGTTGGTGGTTGAACCCAAACATATGTCACTCGAATGGAGAAATTCATGTGAGGGGGTATAGAGGGCCCATGCTGTCGAAGCAAGATTTTGTGTCCAAGGGCTGGCGTCGTCGGCGTAGCCGATGTGGTAGGCTGGTGGAGGAAGCATCTGTCAATAGCTCAAATGATAGTTTAGATGTGAGGGAGGAAAAAAGATAAAAAACACTATGAAAGAAAATAACCTAAAGTAGTATGGCTATGCCTAGGCATAAAATTTCTTTAAGTATAACTCGTTGACGGGTTCTTTGAGAGAGAGGCCTTTGGGAGAGGATAGGATGTATGTGCCTTTGGTGAGGCAATGTTGGATAATGTAGGGGCCAGGCCATAGTGACTTGAATTTTCCATGACTGAAGGTATCGTGAGCGATATTGTAAGAAAGGACAAGGTTGCCTTCGTGAAATGAGCGAAGGTTGACATGGCGATCAAAGGTGGCCTTTGACCATTTTTTGGTGGTGGTGATTTCTTGAGGAGTGCAAGCGATGCCTATGATGATTTCCTCGATGCCTCCATTTTTTATGGAAATATCAATTTGATGGTCAGGGAAATATTGGCCATGTTTCTTTCTTCAAATGCATTAGGGGCAGGAATGGGGTTGTTGAACCAGTCGATATGCCCTCATGGGATAAAATATTTGGTTTCGACTATGTATATGGGGTGTAGATTAGGAGGTGTGGTGGCTTCCAATGGAAAGAAGAGTGCTTGGTGGTGGAGCGCATCCCATGGGTAGTCGGGGGTGTTTAGTTCCTCGAGTATGTCCTCGTCATAGTGAAATTGGTGGGAATACAAGGGGTCTAAAAGAGTGATATCAGTGATTGTCACCGTGTAGTTGTCTTCGGGTGAAGAAGAAGTAGGGGGAATGATGCAATGAGATTGCGATGGTTCACTCAACATAAACCAAATATCGAAGTATGAAGGAGTACTACTAGTATTTGGGTGTAATATTTCCGTAGGGAAATGAATGGGAGAATTGGGGGGATTTGGGGGTGAAGCCTCGGATAAGTCACCCAAGAACCATGGATGCGTTAGGAGTGCCTCGGGTTCAGGAGAGATGATATGAAGAATCTCTAGGGATGAGGTAAGTTCAACCAACAATTTTGTAGGGGGCATCGGGGTTTGGATCAGGGACATTTGGCGTCGCCTGTATTCAATGATCATAGGACATTGGTATGTAAAATGATCTAAGGATTCGCATAGAGAGCAAGGGCATCTCATACGTTCATTGACTAAAGTTGTGACATAATGGATGTTAGTGATTTTTGGTAGGGATGATGTAGATGGGTTGGGCTCATTCTGGAAGCTTTGGCATACTGCGGCTAATGTCTGTCAAAAGCGCAACAGTGTTGGGCAATGGTGGGTATAATGGCCATATTCTGAACATATAGCACAAGCGAATTTGGTTCCCAGCCCTTTACTACTTGAGTGATGGGAGGTAGCGGCAGTACTTACTACAATGGTGAGTGTGGATAGAGTTTGATTGAGTGGAATCAAGTTCCGTAACTCTGGTAGAGATGGGAAGTTGTTGGTTTGGTGTCCATATTTCTCACATAGCATGCATGGAGGTTGGATGCATGGGGGAAGTGGAGCTATGGGCTCTTTCTTCTTTTGCCTGCCCCCAGTTGTGGCAGGGAGGGTAGCGAGTGGGGGTGTAGAGGGTATGGTGGGAGTGAGTATGGGAATCGTCATTGGGATTCCTTCCATTTGGGGAGGAAGGGATGGTCGAGGGACCATCTCTAGTGGATGTAAATACCAAACTGGAATTGCTAACACCATATTAGGGAGGGTAAGTGTTGCAGCTACTTGGAAATCTTGTACGCCTGGTGGAGGGTAGTAGAAGGGGATTTGAGTGATGGCTTGGGGAACTGTCTCCCAAACTGGGATATGGCCTTGGGGAGAGGTGGACTCATGGACTGGTGGAGTCAAGGAGTTCACAGGAGGCTCATGAGGGGGGAGCTCTATGACTAGTGGGATGTCAGATATGATAGAAGCCTCCCTAGGAGGAAGGGAATCCTCTATGTCAGTTCCGCTGGATGACACGATGCATACTTGATTGGGAGGATGAAGAAGCGGTGGCACACCATGGTAAGTTCCTAACAATGATGGGTCTTTGAAAATCCCGAGACCCATTTCGATAAGTGGGTATGTGTCATGACTTGTGTGAATGAGAGGGAGAATGTTATTGATGTTGGCCGAGGGTTAGGATTATAATGCGACACTTGGTCGATTGTGATGATCTTCCCATTGTGGGGGAAAATCATGGTTCAAAAAACAGATGAGGCAATCGCCTTCATAGCGTACATGTAGCTATGACCGAACAAGATATTATAATCGATTGGGGCATCGATAACCTCAATGTCGATGAGAATGGTCTTGCCCCCGAGTTCTACGGGGACATTTTGGAAGATCCCTTCAGGAGATGATGGTCATCCGTCATAAGCTCTTAAGGTAATGGCAGATGGTATGACTTTGGGGGAACCAAATTTCTTCCATACAGATTTGGACATAATGCATGTGGATGCACCTTCATCGATGATGCATCGATGAACGGTAATGTTCCAAATTTTGACTGGGATTTGAAAGTGATTAGAGCGGGGAGGCGAGGTTCTCCGCTGTTGAGATCAAATGTGATGAGTCGAGTATCTG
The DNA here is from genome assembly GCA_010110895.2 of Picea sitchensis. Taxonomy (NCBI): domain Eukaryota; kingdom Viridiplantae; phylum Streptophyta; class Pinopsida; order Pinales; family Pinaceae; genus Picea; species Picea sitchensis. Next base: position 95,318 of record SNQJ01S0010133.1, read on the forward strand.
ATGGGTCGAATGCCCCTAAGGCAGAAAGTAATGATTTCCACTGAGTGGGACACGTTTGAAGGACCTATAAGACTGACATAGCGGCCAGGGACTGTGCTAAGTCATTGACCAAACTGTAATTATGAGTTTCCCTAGCCTGTGGGTTGTGGACATTCCTGTGCAATGGGATGCAAGGGATGTGAAGAGGTGGTTTTGCGTTAGGGAGAGGGATCACCAACAGGGGTCCCATTAGTGCTGGGATTATTTCTGGGGGAATGGGAGGAGACTCAGTGGGTGCATGGTATTGATGATTACATGTTTGTAGAAGGATTTCTTCCTCACTGGTGAGGAGGATCATATGATCTGCTGGGTTGTTTGGATTGAGGTACTGTCCCAACTATGGTAGGGTAGGTTGTATCTCTTATTGAGTTTTCATCACACCTTGGTGTGGAATAGGATTCTGTAGCACGGCTGGGGGGGGTTGTTGCACATATTGTTGTGGGGCTTACTGAGGGGCAGGCAGTGCTGGAGTATGTGGTAGAATGCTTAAGTCTTTAAGCTATTTAAAATCAGCAATTTGGGGGCAATGATGAGTATAATGACCGAACTCACTGCAAAGAGCACAAGGGAAGTTGGTTTTAATAGTATTGTTATTTCTCCTTTGATGCCTATTGTTATTGCCCCCTTGGGGGTTCTGATTACCTTGGTTCTGGTTGCCCCCAGTAGGTTGGTTCTATTGGGGTTGATTCCTGCCTTGACTTAGGTTATTATTGTTCCTGTTTCTTCCTTTCTTTTTGGCATTATTCGATGGGTGGGTTGGATTTGCCGTATTCAGCTGTTCAAAATTTTGATATTGTTGAATAGGAGAGGGTTGAACAAAATTCACCCCAACGTGAGGATGTGGGGGAGCCATAGGTTGTGGAGGACGAGGAAATGGAAAGTATGGATTCTTTGGAGGTAATGATCCGTAAGGTACATAGGAAGGCATGGCACTTTCACTAGTACTATTAGTTGAGGTAGAGGGGGTACCAGAACTTGTTTGGATAGGTGGGTGTATGGGGGGTGTCAATGGTGGTCCACTAATGGGTGGAGGCATAGCAACAGGGTATGGTTGTTGATAAGGGGGTGGGGGGTAATAAGGGGTGCCCCCATATGCCGACAGATATTGAGGTGTGCCATACATTGGTGGTTGTTGGGGTTGTGGACCATGGTGCATGGTATTACCAATCAGTTTGTCTGCTGAGTGAGACATCCCAGGTTTGTCTTGGCCAAATGGCACGGGTTTTGGGAGATCAGGAAGTAAAATGTATAAGTACCCTAACTGTGAATAGATGAGGTCATATTGTTGAGCCTTACTTATGGCTTCTTCTTCTGATTGAGGGAAGGTGGAAGCTACATCCTTACTGAGGAGAGAGACAAGGGCTCTAAGAAACTAGTCAAGACATTGTTGTTTGGTGGTTTCGGCTTTGCACAAACCACGTCGTCTACACCACTCATGAATTTGATCAGTGATATGTATGGATGAGGTTTGTTTGAAATTAGAGAGTAGTTCCAGACCATTGTCATGGCAGATTGGCAATTGGAAGAAGGTCAAAAATGCTTTAGCCAAGGACTTGAAAGTCACATGGGACCCTGATTTTTCATCTACATACCATTTGGTTGATGGGCCAGTGAGTGTGCATTGAAATAATCTAAGTCTAATGGAATCATCCATGATGTTGTTGGAAGAGAACCATAGGTGGAAAGTCATGACATGATTGGCGGGGTCATCCCCTGCCTTTCCTTTAAACTTGGGGATGTCTAAAGGTAGTTTGGTGGGCATTGTAGGCCATGTGGGGTCATGCAATATAGGATCATTGATAAGTTTTCTTAGTTTTTTATGTTAAGAGAGGCCAAATATGGCATTAGGAGTGTTGGTGTAGGATTAGCTCCAGCCATGGTGTGAGTGTTCTGTGAACCTGACCCTTGAGGGGGGTTAGGTGGGTTGGTACTTCCCCCTTGAGATGAGGTTGGCCCCCTGCTTCTGTGTAAAGGATAGAGAGTGGAAGCAGGACCTTGGGAAGTGAACCCAAGTAATGTGGAACCAAGCAAAGTTGATCCTAAGATAGTGACACTCACTGGTGTGTGAGAAGGTGGGGCCGATGAGTTGGCGAGACTAGGCACTCCCCCAAATATAGGAGGGAGATTTAGCAAGCATCTGTAATGACGGGGGTTTTGTGGGTCCCCTATGATGTCCGACTAGCTGAGTGAATGTGTGCGAATGGTGGTGAGAGTAATAAATAAGCAAGAGCCTTTGTTGTAATTTTTTGAACTTTACACAATATATATCTAAATCAACATGTAATCAGAAGTGCATCATACATAAAGTAAAAGAAGCATATATGTGGATAAGTGGGTTTTGTCCACATGGGAGAACAAGGAAAACAAATGCTAGTGTCCTAAAAGACGTAACATCCTTCCTCTCAAATAGCACTGGACCTTCCAATAATACTTAACAGTGGGGTCTGAAGTCACTGGAAGAGAAACTAGTGAAGGATGAAACAATCAGTTATAATGAGGGGTAAAGGGGGCATATCCTGAAAGAGCTAGCGATATTTCCCAATAGCCACACAAAATTTGATCAAGGTGCAATTGCAGCCCACAATTGCCACCTGGGTAGATGTCCTACAATTTGGTCACTAGGTGCCTCGATCAAAGTGAGGCAGTTAGATTTTTGGCCTAAGAAATAGGTCATGGGCTGGATCCCGTCCAAGAGGTGGGTGCCTCAAGGGGGGACACACAAAACAACTGGACCTCGGCCTTCAACCCTTCACAAGTATCTCCCTTCCTTATGGTGTTAGGAACACTTGACTTGGAGGATTTTCAGTTTCCTATTTGACAACTTCTATTGTTTTGATAATGAGAGAACCAGATAACAGGGAGTTATTTGGATGCCTATCCCTGAAATCCTACCTAGACTAAAAGATTTCTTTTGGCACATCCTGTGGAGGAAAACTTAGTGAGTTTTTTAGAAAAAAATTTAGATGTGGTTGTTTGAGAGATTGGGGGTGTGAACCAACCTCGTTGAAATTAAATGGGAGTGGATAGTTTCATCAAGAAAAGGGTGGGATGTTTCAGAATCCCTTTGGAGGAAACTTACTTTGACCTCCACGTTTCGAGAAGAAAACTATGTGAGTGATAAGTGACTTTTGTATGTGAATGAGTGAAAGTGTGTCGATGTTTTAATAAATTAGGTATCACCTTGCCGCATGTGGACTTCGCTTGGTCCTTACAAGTGTTGATTACCTAATTAACTAAATGCCATTGGTACAACCTTGCGTAGTGTTATCACTCTGTAAATTTCCTAGAGGTTGAAAAAAGAGGAAATCTGCAAAGGTAACCTTAACCAACCACTTTTAGAGCTGGATTCTAGCCCTTCCAGCTCCAGAGAGGGATCTCTCTGTATGATTTAGCTTTGTTTACTTTTAGGTTTTAGGCTAGTTAAAGAAATCATTTGTTTGTTTTGTTGTAAAAGATTTTTAAAGTTGGTTGAAACAAATTACACATCCATTGGGCTATGGGGTCTGCACTTAATAGAATCCGAGATGCAACCAGAAACACCAAAGAAATATTTCACAAGGCGAGATAACAAGCTTACTGGATCTTTAATAATTTAAGCGATGGACAGAAGAAAGATTAGAAAAATAACTCCAATTAACAAGCACTCAAGAATCTCTTAACTGAAGATATTTAGAAGATGAACATTAAAATCTACAGAATCAGAGACAAGGTATTAGTGATAAATCCTGCAACATAACACTATTCGTATAGATTAGTTATAGAAAGAGAATATGATCACGAAGCAAGAAAACATATAACTAAGAAAATCACATCACCAGTGAAACATGCGCAGGAATCCTGTGAAAAGCCTCTTCTTTATTAATGGTGGATCACGTTAAAAATGTTAGAGTTAGATAACAACCGGGTGTGCAAATCAACAACCCTCAATACATTGAAAGAAGAAGTATTTATAAGTCAAAATACATACGATCCTGTCATAACTGATCAGGACGTGTTCATACTATTATTAGCATAACTAACTCAACTAATCAAAAACCGTTTGGTGATTCATCACAACTGTTGGCTGAATTTCTGCGTAGGCCGTTGGTGAGGTGCCTCCGCAACCTCTGCTGACAGGACAGCTGACTGGAAATGACAGCTCACTTACTAATCCAGTAGATCGCACAACTCTTCCCAGCGGATATGATTTGGCACTGTCACTTTGAGCAACCTCCGGAACACTTCGTCCATGTCTGTGTATTTAGCAAATGTAGGCTTGATGACGAAAATGTGCTTGATTTCATGTTGGATCTCAATGTCTAACTGTAATGCCTCCATGAAAGCTCTGCCTGTTATGTTTGCCTGTATTCCTGCGAACTTAGAACTATCTTTAGATATTTCTGTCAGCCTTTTCTTGTAGTCAGGGAGCATCACTAATTTATCGTTGATGACTTTCATGCCAGGCAAG